>JAKTZE010000001.1:600000-807445 GCA_030578775.1 Sugiyamaella chiloensis
CACTGGGCAGCGTGCAGATCTTTGTGGGTAAAACAGCGTGGGCCAACACACAATAGTTCTATTCTGGGTTCAACCGATGACCAAATAGAGTTGGATGCTGTCACTAAACTTTAACCAGAAGTAGGCAATTTACGAGCGGTTTTTGGGTCAAAGGCCAAACTGATGCCGAATTTGATGTATCTGGGAGCCAATATTTGTCACGCTATTACTATTCTACATATTGAGCGTAGAGGCGCAGAATGTCTTAGATGATCACCATAGATGGGCGCATCGTGCATGCCGAACGACACCGTTAGGTGAGACCTATTCCTACTATTGCATAAGTCGCCCCGTGACATACCTAGCCAGTTGGACTCTAAGAGTAACGCCTCCTTTTTTCTTTTAAACAACAGACTGTGCAGCATGTCAGTTGTTCGATTGGGTTTGGCGTGGAATTGCCAAGATTGTGGCCGCTCGCTAGATGCCAGTTGTGTTCAGGTGCATTGTACCATAACAAACCTCGTACATGAGTCGACCGTTTATTATTCCTCTATGCAGATTTGGGCGTTCAATTGATTTCGTGCTGCACGAAAACGAAGCTTAACGACCTAAATGTGGGACCGGGCGCAGACTACAAGAGCATATCTCAATACCAAAATGCACGGTCGGTCTGCTGCAAAGAGAAGGGTCTCTTGTTGGCCCACGATTACTGCCAGCTGGTCATCGACATAAGCGATGGCCATATGCGATAGGCGCTGTACATGAACATATAGGGAACACCAAAGCAACCAACCCATACAAAGGTTATATTAAGAACCACGGCTATTGATCTAAACCAAATGGTCTTGTTCTCGGTAAGCGATCGAGCCATCTGGGTGGTCCTGAGCATCAACCGAAAAACTTGGCAGAATAAAATTAGTGCGCTCTAAAGTGCCCCCCAAGCGTGGGTGGAGCTAGACTAATCTCGATACGCAAATTGGTTAAGATCCATTTGTGACTACCCACATATACAGTAGTCCACAGCGCTCCAGATTGCTTGCAGGAGCCCGAATATGCACCTAGGATTAAGGCTGCTCAGGCCGTGCCATAAGAATTGCTTTTGCTGCAATGCTGGTGAAGATCGTAGCCCTCTTAATGGTTCGATCTACCATGCGCAGTACTGTATTGAGCAACTTGCGAGACCCTTACCTTCGCACTTATCCGAAATGGGTTGCTGCGAAGAACAATTTAGTCCGCTTAATGAGGAAACGTGCAGGAGAACGTGAATGATAGCTCACCGTGGACAATGAATGACCTTTGCATCTTTCGAGAACGTCTACAGTCAGACTGAAGATCTCGGCTGTCCTAATGCGAGGCTTTCACTGTCTTCAGATTCAGAGTTTTAATATGTTAGCGACATTAAATTGAGTTCTTGCTGTTGATGTGTTTTATTACAGCAACCAAGTCCCATATATCTTGATAAGGTTTAGGTACTTTGATCTACCGTGGTAAACTCTACAGGAAACCCTTTGACACCTGCAATCCTTACCCGAGATTGCCAAGGCCCCGTGTAAATGACGGTGTAGGTCGGTTAGTATCACCAAACACGGCACATGTCAAAATGCTTGAAAAAACAAAAAATATATATATATATTAAAAAGCAATAAAAGATTATCAGGCGTTTGATATCATTTGAAAATTGAACTTAGCAGTTTTCGCCTATCTTAATGCCTTGCAATACGATAAGTCGCCTCGGTCATCGGATTATTGCTTATCAAGTGTGAGTCTGACTTGAGGTGACTGCAGCGCAGCAGTATTGGGCGCACGGGCATGACCATTTAAGGATTGCCACACATCCGTCAGGCGCATGGTGTAAGTAATCTGTAGACGTAAAGATGGCCGCCTGTATTGGAATCTTTACGAGACTGATGTATGATAACGCAACTCGGCACACACATGTGCTGTACATGTGCTTTCTGCGTTTTATTACGTCTAGGGACGGTCGGATTAGTGCTTCGTCAAGTCGAGGACGCCATCCCGACTTATGATGCCTGCCCCTTTTAGGGCATAGGTCTCCAAACCGAGAAATGTACCAGAAGTGTGCCATAAACACTTGACCTATTCGGGACTAGTGGTACGTATCGACCAGGTCTCCTCATGGAGTACTTAACACGGCATGGCAAATGTAAAATGCTAATATACGTAGTAGCCGACGGCACTTGGTTCGTCCGTATCAAGATCGTTCGCCTCCACAAGCTCGGTGATTATCTGTGTATTGTGCATACGCATGCCAGATTCATGCGGGGCGTCCCATTTTCGTCAGGGGAGCCGACATAGTCAGGTGGTTAATCTATGCATCTACATACTAATTGACCGGTTGACGGATTCAGCGGTCAATTAATCAGAAGGCAAAGACAAACACAAGTAAAAGGAATATTATTATCTGAATAAATATTGAATAAATAACCTATTATACATCAAGCCACAATTGATCGCTTCTTCTTCTGAGGACAGAATTTATAGTCAGGATGTAGAGCCTTGTGAAGGTCCTTCTCCTGACGAGCAAAAGTAGCAAACTCTTCCTTGAGCTCTTTACTCTCAGTCTGCCACATAAGACCAATTATCTGCGAGATGTTCTGATGATTGAGTTTAAGCTGTGAGCTCATGGCATAAGCCATTGCTGATTGGGTCTGGCTCTTACGGTATAGCATAAACGAATTCAAGGGCCTCTTGACATAATGAGGCTTCTGTCTTCGATGTTTCTTCTTCTTAGCACCCTCGGCAGCCTCGTCATCATCATTAGCAACAAATGCTCCACTTCCCAAAGTGATTTTCAAGAGCACATCGTCACCGTCAAATCGATTAACTTCATTGTCAGCTTGTGGGGTGGTATAAAGAGTCAGCACTGACTCAACAGTAGAAATATCAATATTCTTCTCGCTAGCGAGAGCTTTGATCCGGCTAACTCTTTGTTCCGTCATCCGGGACAGTTTGACCCACTTCGAGTAACTCATCCTTCGAATAATCTCATTCTGACGCTCACGATCGTGAGTATCCTGTTCGTGTTGAAATGCAGCAACAATAGCATTAGGATTGATAACAGGTCCTGGAGACGAATCACGTCTCAAACCAACATGATCAGCAAATGAACTTGGAGATGTAGACAACTCCTGCTTGACAGTGATAGTTGAGGACGAAAGATCATCCAGTGGGTATTGTAAGGGAATCATAGCTGGTCCAGGAGTAGGAGATCCTGACATGGATGGTGATGCAGATGACATAGATTCAGCAGAACCAGCAGACGAAGAGCTAAGTGATCCATGCATATACTCGGTTTCCTGGCCTATAGGAGTCATAGGCCTAGGATCAAAGCCATCGCTAAAGTGTCTATTGTGACCGTTGAACGAGGAATTGTTGATGCTGTTTCCAACAGCCATCAATGGCATGGGAGACCAGCTCATGCTCTGATGGTGATGGGCAGTTGCATGATGCTGCTGATGCTGCTGAACAGGTGGAGCAACATCGAGAGGGAGAGGGGGCATCAAAGGCCCAGAGGCCGCGGCAAATCCACTTGATGTAGGGCTAATTGGAGCCGAATCATTGCCGACATAAGGCATATTGTTCGAAGTCAACAAAAATGACGACGGAGCAGACGCAACAAGAGGACTTGTCTCATATCCCGGCACCATATCATTGCCGGGATGATTCACCATGGCTGCAGCTGCTGCTGCCGCATGAACAGCTGCTAGAGCTTGTGCAGGTGAATTGATATCATGCAACTGTTCCAGGCCCCACCCATAGCTAGACGAGTAATCCTCGGTTGCGCTCAATGGTGGTGATATACTTGACGACTGGGGGGAATAGAAAGACCCATGAGAGAAGGCCGAAGACAGATAGGAGCTTTGGTCCGACAGTGTCTCAGGGGAATAAGTTCCAGTCAATCCGTCGTATGGGACTGGGGATGACCAAATTGCCCCTGGTACGACCATTTGTGGTTCCTCGTTGTCTCCTAGAGAAATCATCGAAGGCTTTCGGGATACCACATGGTCATTAAGATAAGCGGTGAAATGTTGTTCGTCAAACATCGTAGTCGGATAGATAGACGGGGTTCAGTTGAACCACACAGTGATAGTGACGATGGTGGTTGGTGAGGTGATGTGACGGGTTACGATGAGGTAATTATGGTTGGTACTTGGTGCGGTCTTTAAATTGATCAACAAATAAAGTAGTACCTGTTCTGTCAAAGAACTCAATAATAAGACGATGGAATGGTGTCAAATCCGATGCAAGATAGTTGTGACTAGATGTTGTGGGGGGATATTTATCGAGCTTTATATATGGCCCACTTGCATTTACGCTCGATAGACTGATGGGTTTGAAGACGCAGCCCTAATATCAAAAAAATAAACTATTCCTACGGCTATGTGCAGTGAATGCTATAGTATTTGCTTTTTGTGAGCCACAGCTGAGAGGGAGGGCATCGTGCATATTGGGTCACGTACAGAGTTCGCCGCAAAAAGTAATGTTGGTAAATGCATCTAAAAAGCAACAAGCATAAAAAAGCAAATGAGGCTAGCCTGATTAATGATTGGTACCTAAACCTACGGGCTGATAACAGGCTCTCCTCGTGCAACTCACTAGTAGCGCTGCACCCAACCGGTTAAAATACATGACAAAGTTTGAACTACTAATTACCACAGGGGGGAAGCAAAGGCCATTTATAATAGACTTAGCAAAAATTTATAAGCTGACAGAATGTTTATGCTATTTTTGATTGATTGATTGGCTTTCTTTGCTGATGATGCGATCACCTCATGTATAGCTGATAGCACTAGCACATGCCTTATTGGGCGGCGCCGAGACAGCCTCCCTAAATTTCCCCTCTCTATAGATATTGCCTCGCCAGCCCAGCCCAATGCATGAACCCAGCTTAGGGGAAAGGCATATGTTCTAACTCACCTAAGGTTAGCAATATTTTTTACGTTATGTGGCATAGCAAAATAATTATTGTTAAACTACAGTATTGAAACCAACATTTCGATGCGCATTTGGTAATATTTTGTAACCGTTAGCTGTCAACGGATCTGCGTGCTTAATTACATTCCTCATCTCATCACAACAGTATTTTTTTTCTTGAAACAGATATAGCTCACAAAATATGAAGTCTTGCCCATCCGCTTGGAATGAATGTGTCGCATAGTTTGCAAACTGTAGTCAATCTTACATACTAATATCAAGGCAGGCTGCCGCCATACTCGGGTTTGTCGTTGTCACGTATTGATACCATCCGCCTGTAAAGTTGTCCAAATAGGTTTCGGCGCACCTGTCAGCTGGTCAAGGCGTTTAATTTCTACCTATGGTTATCATTACTTCGATCTGTGCGTAAGAAGATACCGTACATGTACTTGCCAGATTTAATGTAGGCTCTTGATACCGCCTTCCATGCTCTCACGCCGTACATAGCAGGACAGGGTTCACAGCCCTGTCGGTTGGCATATGACGGCAGGTGCATATAACCTGCTAGAGACAAAGACCCTGCTTGCAGCTCGCCTATGCGATGTACATATCATGTCAGTAAATGATCTTTCGTCCCGTCCTCCCTCTGACCTTCCTGTCCCGCATTTTGCGATCGAAATAGTTTGGCGGCAAGATCCTAGTCGGTATATTGATAATCCAGCCACTTACAGGGTACTTCTATCGATTCCAAGTTCTCGATTCGATCTGGACACACTATGATACCAATTGGGAGGATCATGTAACCCACCTCCTCCCCCCGCCGATAACAACCACTACTATGTGGTAATATTTTTAACTATAATCTAACGTATTATCGCTTTCGATTATCTTCATTAATTTGTTGTATATTGCTGTTCTGTGACAATCATATGATTACCATACTTTTGATATCCATTCCTTACATATGTAACCGGCCGCTTTTACCATTTTAGGAACATGACAAGCTGCAGGGTTCTAAATTTGACAGGTTCCGCACGGCTATTAACGGAATGCGATACTACAGACCCAATTCTATGGTTATAGAGTTCTACAGAATTGGGTATAAGAGAAAAAATTTTCTTGTTTGTAACTTCTCAATTCAGTTAAAAACAATTTTACTCGGTCTAAATTCATGCGTTCTTGGCACTCTTCAAACTAGTCAGTAGTATTAAGTTCCACATCCCCCGCCTTGCATGGGGCAAACTGACTCGCTACCTTCAAGTTTGCTGGCGTGATACAGAAGGGTGGGTTTAGTTTTTATTTTTGTTTTTCCATGTGTTTTTTTTTGTTTGTTTGTTTTTCTTGTTTTTTTAGTTGTCAGTTGTATTTTATTTTTCTCGGTTTTCTAGCGGTAACTGTTATTGTTTTGAAATAAAAATGCTCTTGAAACAAGTTTGCAGTTCAATACTGCTGTAATATCGTACATGAAAACAGTCATGAAACCAACCATGCGTCATGATGGCTCTGAATCAATCGATCGGAAGGGGCAACATGTAGAATCCAGGCAGCCCATCACCAGGTTATGATTGTTGGGATGGCACATAGGTCTGCTACTATCCTCTTTACCCAGAATAGTACTGTGAGCAAAGCATGGCTGATGCAATCCCGATATAGATGTATTGGCATCCCCAACATGTGGTTCATGGATGGCCCAGCAACATGCCATTGAGCTGTGTTGTCGATCCTGTAGGATGTGGAGGGTTAATTGGCTCCATTGAGCCGGCTGTTCCGTTTCCCATCGCTACCGCAGTTCGTCCGCTAGCTTGATCGGGTTGGGAACTAGACCACCCAGGGTGCATCAGATCGACACTGCGTGTTCCGTTCATCGATACGAGGTTGCCATTTTGAGCATCACTAGTTGCGGCTTCAACTGCAGGGGAGGTGTTAGGGCTGTCAAGATTTGACATGCCCGCGTGAGCAGATTTCAAATCATCCGTATTTTCAGCTTTAACGAGGTTGCTATCGCTGGGAACATCCTCCGTTACTTCGGGTGCATGAGGATCGCTATTAACCTGACCAGTTTGTGTTTGTGCAAATTCGAGTTGTTTGCATCTATCGCATACAAATATAGCCTCATCAATGGTCGTGGTGTTATCAGTGACTGTGCCAGTTTGGGAATCTTCCGGATCGCTGGTGGCTGGCTGTCCCTGATAAATTGGCGCTGTACCTTCCGATCGCTGCATTCGGTTTTGTTCATCTTCTGATAGACATTCGACGTGCATCCAAGTGTTGCATCTATCACATGCAATGCTGGACTTTCCATCATCGTAGTTTTGACCATGTACTCCACAAACGCAATCAAAAGTCCATGATTCCTCCTCGCTCTGCTGCTTCTGCTGTTTGACGGCAATTTGTCTGCTTGACCTTCTCGATCCTCCGTCGTCAATTTCAATTTCAATTGAGTCTGGTGTCTGCCGTCGGGTTTCAAGCCGTTGCTCTCGCTCTTTGAACCGTCGATCACGGGCTTGTTCTTTGATCCTTCTCTCTCGTTCCTGTATCCTCTGGCTTCGTATATGCTTTTCTCTCTCTGCTACTGCAATTCTCTGCAACTCTAGCTCCTCATCTCGTTTTTGCTTTTCTTCCAAACGAGATGACCGTTTACGATTAGCAACCAATACTGCTGTCATACGATTCTTTTGTCTTGCAATTGCTGCTCGAGCTCGGCTGGCTTCATACTCTTCCACCACCGGTATCACTTGTTTTGTCAAGTACGAGCAGAATTGACGGTCATAAGATGCTTTAGACTTTTTAAGATTCGCAACAAATTCATGCCACGATTCTAAATTCCAACATAAGCATTCCCACTCAGGTACGTACTCGCGAGAAATCGCCTCTTCCATTGTGGGACCGTCCGAGACATGATGCTGGTCATTCTCATCTGACGAATCCACATCATCACTATCCGATGATGAAACCATCCGTCTCCGTCTTCTGCCTTTTTTAGACTGCTGCCGCTTCCGTTTCTTTGCAATTGCCTTGACTGCATCGTCAACATCAGGAGCATAGTCCGTTTTGAGATATAATCGATTGTCATCCAAAAGATAGTAAGACCCAAGTTCACCAGTCCATCCCACCGGTAATATGCGAAACTCTTCAGTTGGTATAGGCAAAGTATCAAGTTTTGTTCGGAATCGATCGTCCAATGAAACCCATCTCATTACCTGGTATAGGACTATAGCCTTCGTTGTGGGCTCTAGATCAATGAACCTATTTTCAAATCGACCCGTATCCTCGTTATACGCGCCAAATACTTCAATCGCGTCATCTATATTAACGCTTCGTCTCACATATGATTTCCATAGCCTGTCATTCGTGTCTGTGTAATCATCATATGCTGAAACTTTGATGCCAATGTTGATTATTGATAACATTCCACGCAGAATCATAGGTACCAGTTGGCCAAAAGGCCCATTGATACCAACAAGGTCCTCTTCTATCACGTCACGGAGAACATCCACATCTGGGTTGCTGGCCGGTATTCCTAGCAGTTCATGGAAGAAACCAATAAACTGGCATACCGCACACAGCTCCCACATGGACCGCAGACTATGCAGAGCCTTTTGGTATTGTGGGCTATCCAGAGGCTGATCCTCGGAATTCCGGGGCCTTCCAACCATCAAGTCGCGTTTTAATTAAATAGACTAAAGGGAATGGAAGAACCAGATCAGAATATAAATTACAATGTAAGTGTTTTGGGTCGTGGTTGATGTCAAGAGATCAACTGCAGCTACGGGTTGAAAAAGAGCCTCATGATTTACATCTATTTTGCAGACGGCCGGGGACCTCGAGGAGGACCAGACGTCCGAGAACTAGAACCTCTAGGAGCACCTCTGCCACGGAAGTGATTACCTCCCCGGCGAGGAACGCCCGATCGTACCCCAATCATTGACACTTTACCAGCTTTGTCCTTATCCATGCGGTCAAAGGCTGCTAATGCTAGTTCGTTGGTATTAAAATACACTAGGGCAAACTTCTTGTCTGGCCTTTCGAATGCTTCTTTAATCGCCACCTTTGTGATGAGGTCACCATCTTGTTCGTCAAATAGCAATTTGATTTCGTCCTCAGTGGCTGATACGTTAGCAATCCAAATACCATGTTCTTCTTGCTGCACATGTTGCTGCTGCTGCTGCTGTGCTTGTACTTGTTGCTGCTGCTGCTGTTGGTCATTTTGGTTCAATAGTTGATCTTCATCTTCTCTGGTTTTAGGGGTGGTTGGCTTTTGATGATTTGCTTTTGGTTTGGATTGTTGGTTTTTGGCGATTGATCCTGCGGTGACCGATCCAGAGCTAGATTCTTCAGAAACTGCGCCATCAGCAGCAGTACGGTACGAAAAGTCAAACCCTTGAGATTTAGATTCAGTGGCAATTTTACCATTGACGACATTAAGGACTAGAGAGCCATGTTGTACGTCACACAAGTTGAAGTTCCACAAGTTACGATAGCTCGACATAAGGGTGTCATTCTTTCCAGAACCAGAATTTGTAGACGCAGTGGGCATGGTCTCAAATACGTCCAGAGCAGTACGTAGCAGTAACTTTTGCTTTGGATCCGATTCAACCAATGCATTAACCTGAGTCCTAACTGTGTCCCAAATATCCATAAACTGGGCTCTGGCAGCAGCCAACTTGCCACGGAAGTGGTCGAAAGTTGGCTCAGCAGTAAACTCATTAAAGCTTGATCCATAGATAAAGTGCAAGCCAGATGATATGGTGAAATCTGCACGCAGATACATAGCCAGTTGCAGTAATAGCCCCTCTCTAGTCGGTGCCGGATGTGACACAAATATACGGATCTCTGTGGGGTCAAATGATTTCTTTACGGTTTGGACTAACTGTCCCACCTGCAAAGCGGTAGTCCACATCAGACCATGAGTACCGGCAATAGTGGATGTGCCATCTCCATTATCAAAGAATCGATGAAGCACCAAGCTTCCGCCCAGACCCATGAGTCGAATATTCTGATGAGCAGACGGTGTCTCAAGCAAATGAGTGGTATTTTCGTCTATGATAAATAAATTAGGTACCTTATAAGTACCAGATTTAAACTTTTCAATTACCGTCAAATCTTCGGATGATCCATGGATCGCATATATAGGCACATCAAATGACAAATCTCCAGACAATAGCTTGGGCAATTCCGACAACGCATCTGGTGCCAGCTGAGACTTGAGCTCATTGCTATCATCAGGCAACTTGGACGCATCCAGCAATGGCGAGAACATTGAGATGTGTCTCAGCGTCTTCGGCACAATGCGCGTTATGCTGTCCTCATCAAAGAACCCAAAGTTTCCCGTATGTATAATACAAGACGCGTTGTGGGTCTTTGCCAGCAGGTTGAGCTGGGACAGATGACCTCGGATTTCTGCCAAGCATAAGATCCTCAGGCCTCCCACTTCGTGAACCTGGATTAGACCATCTGTATTTGTGCCACTTACCCCATTGGAGACCATTATCAATAGTAAGAAGCAAAAGTTGCAACCCTATCCTGTGGCTGTATTTCATGATTGGCATCCCCCGCATGCACTTTTGGGGCTTTTGAACGAGGGGTAGAGAGAATGAGACGACCACCATGTCGAAGGTGCTGCTACGACTTAAAACTGATTACCAAACAATAAATAATTGATTATTAAAAGAAAACATTTGAAGTCGATCTACAAAGCTTTTTTTACAGTCCATTGTATGATCACAGCCGATTTCACCTCCTTGCATGACTTTTTCACTCCTTTTGGTCGTATTCGTTGGCATTCTGTTCACGACACATCTAGCATCTGCTGTAGCATCTGCTGTTAGTACTTTTTTTTTCTTTTCATTCAATAATCCATATTTGTGTTTCATTGCATATTCCACTGTTACCTTGTGAAACTCATTGTATTTTTGTGAATAAGCTAGCTGCTCTGAAGTTACGTTATCTTCACCCTACCAGACTATTGTCAAGTGATTGATTCTTTAATTTACTGTTAGGTTGTTGTGTGTAACTGACTGACTGATATCTTTGGGTCCATGTCTTTTTATTTCTTTTTCTATTCGTTTTGTACTGTTTTGGGATTGTGAGTCGTGGCTTCACCCAGCGCTTAGTTTGTCAGTCTACGGCTAGTGCGCTGGTCAATAAATGCCTGTTCTCTCTCAGTTCCTCATCAAAAGCGGATTAGTGCAGATCATAGACTGCATATGACAGCCTCCATAATATAGGCCAGCACTACCACCCAGTCACTCACACACACATTGACCCACGTCAATACAAGCCCAAGTTCCATTCGCTATAATTTTGATATTCCGTTCAATCATATCACTGGATTTGGCCAATTGACCGCTACGATATTTGTTTGTATTGTACCCACCAGATATCGTGGGTTTCAGTCCTAATCAAACTTAGTCGCTAACAGCACCCGCCTCCATCACCTGGGTCACGTGCTGGCGCTGCCATCTTATTATCGTTAGGCAGGCGCAACCTTGGATACTTAATCACGACCTAGGGAATCAGCTAACAGTTGGCAATCAATCGTAGGTTTTTTTGAGTCGCAAGGATACAAGCGCTTTGAAGTAGCCTGTCACTAACATTAGCCTGTCTGATCCGGGTCAACAGCTAATATTCTGTGCTACAAAAGGTCGATAGTAGCCGATGGATTTGGTCACTGATACCACCTCTGCCAAACCGGCTGACTTGGATCGCCATCGGACCGCCAACGAACTTTCCGCATCTTCCACATTGTCTGCCATGACTGGTTCTCGCAATAATGGTAATCGACAGCCTGCTTTGACCATCATGACCTCACCCAATGATGGAGATTCACTGCACTCTACTAGTACCGGTACTGGTACTGGTACTGGTTCTGGTTCAATGTACAATCCGTTCTCCAACCTACCACCACCCCGGTCAGTCTCATCATCGTCTTCTTCCACGGCAGCGTATTCTGCTGTCAGTACCTCATCCCCTCGTGGTACTGCCACTCCGCCTCGGTCAGGTTCGCATTCCCGTCAACATTCGGCTGTTATTCCAGAGATTGCTGCTGTTCCACCTTTACCTGCACCGCCATCTCCTACATTGACTGCCATCGATCCTATTGTCAACATCCCTCGCACCCCGCCTGCGCATCATCACAATTATTATAGCGGCCAGCATAGTCATCATAATCAGCATACACGCTCTGCGTCCATGTCCACTGGTGTTCCACCACCACTAGCGGTAGCAACTTCTGCAACCAACAGTGGTGGTGGTTCGGATGCTACTAGTTCGGCGTCTGGTGCGACAGTTGGTGGCCCGGGACCTGTAGCTGTTCACAAGCGACGAGCAATTGGAGAATGGGAGTTTCAAAAAACAATTGGCGCGGGATCTATGGGACAGGTTAAGCTTGCTCTGGATAAAAGAACTCGTCGTTTGGCGGCAGTTAAAGTCATTCCAAGAGCGCATGCAGATGTCAAGCGACATGATAAACCTCAAAAAGAATCAAATGAAGCAAAGGACACTAGAACTATACGTGAAGCTGCTATTGGAAAGCTTCTCAACCATGACAACATTTGCCGTTTGTATGAAGTGCATGCTATGACCAATCATTATTATATGGTATTTGAGTATGTGTCTGGCGGACAAATGCTCGATTATATCATTTCCCATGGATGCTTAAAAGAAAAACAAGCTCGAAACTTTTCAAGGTCAATAGCTAGTGCACTTGACTACTGCCATCGCAACTCCATTGTGCATCGAGACCTCAAAATCGAGAATATATTAATCTCAACCGGAGGAAATTTAAAGATTATCGATTTTGGTCTATCCAACCTGTTTTCGCGGACAAAGATGCTTAATACGTTCTGTGGTTCTTTGTATTTTGCCGCTCCCGAATTATTAAATGCTCATCCTTACTGTGGCCCAGAGGTTGATGTTTGGAGTTTTGGTATTGTCTTATATGTTTTGGTGTGCGGTCGTGTCCCGTTTGATGATCCATCGATGCCAGCTCTACATGCTAAGATCAAACGTGGCCGTGTTGAATACCCAAATTGGCTGTCGTCTGATTGTAAGGACCTTTTATCCAGGATGCTTGTTGTTGATCCAAATGAACGAGCATCTCTGTACGAGGTAATGCATCATCCTTGGATGACCAAGGGTTATGACGGTCCCCCAGAGTCATGCGTGCCCGCAAGACGGCCATTGAGTTTGCCTCTTGATCCAAAAGTCATCGAAGGTATGTCTGGTTTTGAATTTGGAACCACTGAAGATATCATGGACACGTTGACTGGTATACTCGAGTCGCCAGAATATGTCTTGGCTGCGAATAATTGGTACCGTATCAATGATCCAGAGTATCCAACGGAGAAACGAGCCAAATATTTTGGGCTGGATTTCTACAAACGCAGACACTCTGGATCTGGGATTTCTCGCCCCAGTAGTATATCTGGCGATTCACCTTTTATCAACACTAATGGTGGACCGTTAGCCGATCCCACAAATGCATATCACCCGTTAATATCTATTTATTACCTGGTAATGGAGAAACTCGAAAGAGAGCAACAAGAGGAAGCTCGACAAAGAACTCCCAGCGTCCGCAGTCATAAGTATATCGGTCGTGGTGCTGGTTACGGTTCCCGTGTCAATTCCACATCTGGTGTTGCAATTGAAAGCGGTGTCGAACTGACACCGAGGTCTTCAATGCGCAAAAAATCATCTGACTTTGATGAATCTTCTCGGGATTCACAATATTTACACACCATTGATGACCAGGTTGAGATTCCTTCTCGGTTAAATGCCGATCCCCAGAGACCAACAAAAGCTGCTACAAGACCTTCAAGATCCAAAACTCAAGGTTCGGCTCCTACTCCTGATTTTGACGCAGCAAAGTTTATACAACAGGAACAGCAACAAACGCAGCTGGAACCTGTACAGTCAGGTCATGCATCACCTCAATCAGTGGCATTCAGCCCTCAACAGCTTCAGCAATCAGTTTTGCCTAAGCGCACCAGGGGGCATCAGTCTAACTTGTCCGAGCCACCTGTTATCCCTCGATCGCCTAATATTGCTACATCATTGCTAAGAAGGTTCAGCACCAAACGCAAACCTGTCACTTCTGCAACTTCAAGCCCGCAAAGTCCTCCGATTTCAGCTCCATTGGAATCTGTAGATAGCGGGCTCAATCGTTCAACTAGTGTTAATGAAGTTGCCTATAGGCGAAGTCGTCGTGCTGTTGGATCAGGCCCATCTCGTCCTGCACCTCCTCCACCTCCTCCTTTGCCAACAAATTTCAAGTATCCTGAATCTGGCAATGGTTCTTCTCCCCTGAAGGCGGACAGTTCGGGTTCCAGCATTTCCGGAACACCGACAAGTACCAAGTCTGCGTTGAATGATGATCCACTGGCAGATAAGTTTGAGCGTCTTACAATGGGTGTGCCATCAACGCCAACAACGCCCACTTCAACCAGCAGCACCAAAAAGCATCACCCCTCGGCTCGGGCCAAATCCTGGGGCCACAATAGGAATAATACCAAATCTTCCTATGTGCCGGCTTCTCCCAACACATCGGGCGATATTGCCGACGAGTTCCTGGATGATATTGCCCTTGATGGTCATAACAATGAAGAGAATGTCAACATGCTTGGTCCTTCCATGGAAGTTGCTGATTCCATGCCATCGGTACAATATCCCAAACAAGTGCTTCTAAAGGGATTTTTCAGTGTACAATCAACATCCACCAAGTCTTTACCGTTTATGCGATCTGACATCATTCGTGTATTGACACATTTGGGGATATCGTTCAAGGAAGTTAGAGGTGGATTCGTGTGTGTTTACCAAGCTTCCATTAAGTCCGAAAATTTTGATAGTGCTGGACATGGCGGTGTTGTTGTTGGTAATGGTCAAAGTGCGCTTGCTTCAGTATTTTCACCACCTGCTTCTCCACAAGCTGGAGCTGGTCATAGAAGAAAATTGTCATTTGGATCTGGTCTTCTAAGCCGACGTCGAAGCATCGTTGCTCATGGCGGTGGTGATAGTAGTAATAATGCGAGTTTTGATGGTTCTGACATGTCTTCAGAATCTATGTCAAATGGAAATGCTGGTGTGGGCGGTAGTGATATGCTGGGATTCTCTGGAAGTGCGACGACAGTTCCCACGCCAGTTCGTTTTGAGCTTTCGCTTGTGAAATTTCCTCTGCTGTCTCTACACGGAGTTCAATTCAAAAAACTTACTGGTAACAGTTGGCAATACAAGTCACTGGCGTCTAAGATCTTATCGGAGCTACGACTATAAATAATGAAAATAATAGTAGTCGTTTCGATCCAGGTCACGACATGCTACTCTATTTTATGTAGAATACATCTTCTATCTACAGCTTGTGATGGTGGAATATAGCATATGAGTCATAAAAGTAGAATACAATCGTACATATTCAAAATAATAAATAAAAACTTGTAATTGCTATCATCGTCAGTTTTGTCCCTTTACTGGGTAGGTTATTCCTATTATTTGTGGACAGTGGACACCGAAATATCCAATAGTCGTGACCTTCCACTTCGAGGCGTACCAAATGGTGACGATAAGGAAGGCAGATTTTGAGAAGAGCCATTTTCAAAATGGGAATTTGGAGCTGGTAAAGGCGGAGTCTGTGGTGAAGATGATAGCGACATGGTTAGTGAGTCTTTGCGAGGTGGTGGCAGGTTGAATGGTATTGGTTCTATCGGAGAAATTGGTGGGCTCGACATAGACGACGGTGAGTCGCCTCCACTACTTGATACAGAGGTGAATATCGGCAAAGGACGTTCAAGGCCCATTAAAGACGGAGCCATGACAGGTTTTCTCTGTGGGGACGGTGATAATGGGGGGCCTCCGCCAACTACAGGTATGCCGGCAGTTGACGGCACAGCGTGAATAGTTGACGGAGTCGAGGATGAACCACTTCCTTGGACATTGACTCGATGTGGTGACGATGACTTTGTTTGAAACGGAATATACTGACGAGGAAGAGAAGATACCAAAGCCGAAGTAGTAGATGCATTAGCGCCAGTAACTTGAGGAGCCTGAGAGGTCGATGATATTGAAACCGATGATGGGTGCATGCGATTTAAACTTGTTGGACTAGTCGTAGCAGAAGCAGCAACAAGACGGGCCTGAGCCTGTCGTTTAGCATTCTCAGATTTCTCGTGGATTAGAGACTGCAGATAATCCTGTACTTGATAGCTCGAGCAGTATTGCACGGGACGAAGGCCATCCGAGTTTGGGGTCTGGACATCAGCATTGCGGTCAACCAGCGTACGCAATGTCTTCACATGGCCATAAGCAGCTGCAATATGAATAGGACGGTTATTGAAATAGTTGCCTAAATCAATATTAGCTCCAAAATCCAAAAGTAAGTTAATGCATGGGTCATGGCCCTGACGGGCTGCCACCATTAAGGCAGTTTCGTGATCCTTGTTGACCCAATCCAGGCATCGCGGTATATGTTGAGCAAGGAAATGAACCGTCTGTTCATGGTTTTGAGAAGATGCCAAATGAAGTGCAGTAGCCCTGTCATGGCTTAACGAGATCTCATTCTTGTCATGTCCTTGATTCACCAGAAACACACACACCGTGTAATGGCCATAATATCCCGCATAATGCAATGAAGACCACCCATTTGATGGATCTATATTTTCCAACATATCTGGGTATTGGCGATATATCCGTTTTACCATGGATAGGTTATTGTTACGGACCGCCCACCGTAGCCTTTCTGACAGCTCCATGGCATGGATATATGATGAATAGAGATCAAGCCCCACCAGATCCGATACGATAGAGGTATGTCCCCTGATCTAGCCCTGGGCGAACAATGCTCCCGACCTACAGCTATTATTAGCTTGCACAAAAGATAAATTGGTACATATATGTATACTATTATTGACTATAAATATATAATTAATAGTATTTTCAGTAGGCATCATTCATTGTTTTATTGGTTTCAAATTATATTTTCTACCGAAATCTATTCTAAGCACCGTAGGGCCGAGGCTGTTGAGAGTATACTTCAACCCCAGATCTGGCAGATGGATCGTCTTTACAGTGGCACGCACTTGTTATTTAGTATGCATAATGACGCCAGCCAGAATGGTGAAATTATTTGACTTCCGTCCATCTGCGATTTAATGCCGGGCCAAAGGTTATAATATTGATATTATGGACTATATTCTACCTGGTCAGCTATGTGCTAATATCCGATCATATTTTCTAGTCTCATTCCTTGGTCACAGCTATATAGTGTAAATGATCAAAGTTCAAGCTAATTTCGGCTACTGAGACTCGAGCTATTTCCTAAACGGTCAATGACTAGAATGTAGATCCAATAGTTGCTTCTGGGCAATAACGTCACTGTGAATAAAACACAACAACGCAATTGAGCCAATATTAGCTAATATACACTTTGTTGTTAATTCATTATTAAAAAATACCTCTTAAGAAATACGAGCCCATTATTTTCAATTCCCGCTAATGTATCGGGTGCCAGCCCAACTGCTTGTGTGCCTTCTTCTCTTGCGCCTCGACGTATTGTATGCTGCAAGAATATGCAGACTATTTTTATACCGCCTGGGTTCCGTACCCAGCCTCTCTTGGAGTGGGTAAGTGAATTGAGATCTCTCTTTAACTACCGCACATCCAGTTGTTGCGCGAGCTCTTACTTTTTTAAACTTTTCTACTAGTGGTCTTGTCCACTAATCTTGTAGCAGAGTTTACCTTTCCTTCGTTCTAAACTAATAAGGTCGTCTACTTCAGCTGAAGCTTTGTTAGTTCGTTTCTTTGTGCCGTGAAAGATAGTCGGTCGGTGTTTTTTTTACGTTTACCCCTCGTATCCATTTCACACTGTTGACAATGCGTCTTCACACTGCTTTTTGGACAGCTTTAGTGCTGCTGAGCTCTTTGGTGTCAGGAGAACGGTTACTGAGAGCATCTTCGCTTGTTACTTGTATGGAAAATTCATCCTTGACTGCCAGTACCTTTGATGTTGTTTTCACACCCGATAATATGACGGTGTCATATAATGTTCAAGCGAATATTGAGATGTCGGGTAAAATCTCTGCACTCGTGTCTGTGTATGCGTACGGAATTAAGATTATCGAGAAGAACTTGAATCCTTGTACCATGAACCTTCCTCAGCTTTGTCCCGTGAGTCCGGGAAATGTTGATATTGAGTCTCACTCAGTGATCGATAGTGACGTTATCAACAGTATTCCAGGTGTTGCATATACAGTGCCTGATATCGATCTCAATGTTTACGTCCAAATGTACGATGATAGTAATGTGCTACAGGCATGTATCCAGGCTGTCGTTACCAATGAAAAGACTGTTGATCATGTTGGTGTCAAATGGGCCACGGCCGTCATTGCTGGTATTGGATTGTTAACATCTGCAGTATTGTCAATCTGGGGAAGTTCATACACCGCTGCACACATTGCAACCAACTCGCTATCACTGTTTGCTTACTTCCAATCTGTTGTTATTGTGTGTATGGAGGCTGTAGACCGAGTACCCCCTATCGCCAGTGCTTGGGCTCAGAATCTTGCTTGGTCCATGGGCTTCATTCGAGTTTCCTTTATGCAAAAGATTTTCAGATGGTATGTGCAGGCCACAGGAGGTAGTCCAACCACTTATCTTTCGTTCCAGACCATCTCGATTCTTGTACAGAAGAAGAGACATTTGTTGTATACTGTTTCAGACCTTATGCACCCGAGATTCAAAGATTTTTTGATTACTCATGGTGAAACCGCTTCAAATATCGCTGCGCGAAGTTTGGAGACTATGAAAAAGCTTACAATGATTGCCAGAGATGGTACCACCAACAATGTAGCAGAATCTTCTGCCACTCTTTTGGTTATGCGAGGTATTAAGCGTATTGCTTATCAGGCTGATATTGAGCAGACTTCGGTTGTACTCACTGGATTCACTTTCTTTGTGTTTATTTGTGTGGTGATCGCTGCTATATATAGTTCGTTCAGACTCTTGTTGATGTTTGCCTTCAAGGATAGATTTAACATGATGCGAACGAACTGGATCTCTATGGTAAAGGGAACCATTCTCCGTCTCGTTTACATTGCTTTCCCTCAACTGCTTATCATGTCTTTGTGGGAATTCATTGAGCGGGATTCTGCAGCAGTCATTATTTTGGCAGTCTTTTTCCTTATCCTCTCAGTAGGAATCTTGGCTTGGAATACTTTCAAGGTGTTCGTCATTGGTCAACGATCGATTGCTAGTCACGGAACCCCGGCGGCTCTGCTTTATTCTGACTCTGGGACTGTTAACAAGTATGGATTCCTTTATACTCAATATGAAGCCAACCACTACTTTTTCGTGGCCTATGTGTTGGGTTACATCGCAATCAAATCTTGTTTTATTTCTTTTGCCCAATCGAGCGGCAAGGCTCAGGGACTTGCTATCTTTTTAATTGAAGCTGCATATCTCGCCTTAATATCTTGGAAGAAGCCATATATGGACAAGTCTACCAATGTTATCAACATTATCATCCAGGCTATCAACACTGTCAACGCCTTGTTCTTCTTATTCTTCTCTGATTTGTTTGGACAACCTATGGCAGTGGCCTCTATTATGGGAGTTGTATTTTTTGTTCTGAACGCTGCCTTTTCTCTCATTCTGTTATTATATACTCTGATTACTTGCGGTCTCATGCTTTATTACAAGAATCCTGATAGCAGATATAAGCCTGCAAAGGATGACCGAGCTTCGTTTATCCAAGAAGAAGGTAAAAATGCCACCAATGCTGCTGGTGAGTTAACGGCTCTTGGTGATGCTGCTAGAGCTGACCATGACGATGATATCTTGCTTCGAAATGGTGTTGAAACCGATTCGCTTGCTTCAAACCCCTTCAGTGAGAAGCACATTTCAACGAATTCCAATGTTACTTCAACGCCGTCTACTTTTGATTTCGATGGTGCGTTCCCAGACAATGCCAGAAGAGAGATCTAAACAAGGCAAAATGAGCATAGCATAGATTCGGGCATATACTTCTATTTATATAGGTTTCAATTGATTGTACACTGAAAGTTGGTTATTCTTTCTAATTTTTTTCTTTTTGCTTTCCTCTCCAGTTATGTTGATTTTTCACTTTTATTCCAAAGCTTAAGTAGCTTTCTTGTCCTCGAGTCGTTATGGTCTTTGGCCAAGCGATGGGATAACCAATCTTTTTCCCAGGGAAGAAACCTCTTAATATCAGCATAGTATCGGAACGTGTCAAATACTAGAGAAACACCGGCTGATACTCCGATAGTATCCGAAATAGTGTAGTTATAATGTTCATTAATGTCCAGATCGCGAGCCCATGTAGAATCCGAGCCACCACGGGGATGTCTGATATCAAAGGCACTAGGAGTGTACAAATACGGTACACGTTGAACGACTCGCTTTAGCCGAGGGAATTCTAGCCATGAATAAGATACCTTGTCAGCCACTAGAGGTAAAACCGGGATGGCATTTTCATTAGTGCATTCTGTTGTGTTGTCTGGACACATAAATAAGCCTCCAACAACAGCGTAGGTCCAAAATAGAGCGAAAGATCTTTTGGCATATTTCCTTGATCGTACAGCTCGATAGCATTTGGTTGCACTGACACACATATTCACTGCCCACACAATATCAGTATCTCGATCAGTCAATGCGTACGCTTCGCTGTCAACAATCCCACGATCACAATGGGATAATCTGACATGGTGAAGCATAGGAAATCCAAAAGTGTACTGACGTTGAATACGAAAACCACTATATGGAATCAACGAGTTCGACTTTGTAGGATCACAGGCTCTGTCTTGTCCAAACAGCCAAACTGGAGGTGACGACATGGCAGAGCCAAGCAACCTTAACACAACCAATAGATACACCACCACCCACATCAGGCCAGTTCAAATAAATATGAAACAATAATAATAATAATAAAGGTGCAATAGTAGGTGGAAAGATAAAAGACCACACAGAGAGGTAATATCCCCACATAATATTCCAGTTGAATACCATCATGAAACAGATGGCCGACTATCGGTCCTGGTGAACTCGAGGATGTCCATAGATGTCTGGTGCCATACATCCAAACAACGCTTAAGACCAGAAGTGTCAACCCAAATGTTGAAATCCAATAAAAACAAAAATCCTATCTCTAATCTTGTAAGATCACCAGGTGATACACCAGCCGCGGTAGCATAAGCATTCTGACCATAATGGACATCTTCAACACTTTTGTCAGCTACACGAATGGCGGCCAAAATCAACCGATGAACGGTAAATTCAGTGACAGGTATGACACCATAGATGATACATAGCCGATAAATATATACACCGGCCGCAAGGTACACTGCAGATGATACAGGACAGTACTTATGAAGTCGTCTCAAGTACTGGTGCACAGAAATGGTCGGTGTGTTCTTTGATAAAAACCTTCGAGCAACAGCAATCTTTTGATTAGGCACAGTCTCATCTGTGACAGTGGTTTTCGTAGCAATAGATACATCCTTTCCATCACGGAGCACGATAGGCATGCAACCCTGCTCACGGAGAAGCTGATCTATATCTGTAGAAACATTTTCCTTCAAAACAATCGAAGCCACTTCAGCTGCTGCAGCCAAAAGAGACATGGACTTCTTTCGCCTTTCGTTAAGTATGATATGGACTCTATCGGAAGAATCCCCATCGTCCCCTGATGACAATACACTTTCACTTTGAAGCGAATCAGTCGAGGCGCCAGCAATTGGTCCCTCACCACCCAGCTTGGGTGAATCCACCGGAGAACTGCCAAAGCCATCAGTAGAGTTTGAAGATGGTATCTTACCGTTGGACACTATGCCGTATATCTTTATAAGATTAACAAGGAGCTCATTAAACTGATCAAGCGCTCGATCAGGGGCCACCTGCATTATGTCCCTATCATCTATATTTAGGCCATTGGCATTGGATCCAGAGTTTGGTTCAGGCCGATTTAGTGGATTTGAAGAGCTTTGGTCCGCCATGTTTGATATAGGCCTAGGCCACACTGGAAGGACAAGTCGTCCAGACGAACTAATACCAAGACTCAAAATGTTTATATCAGAGCCATACACGTCCAATCTCTTGCAATAACACCAGACCTAATTATGATTTCAGGCCAAACAAACAAAATCCACTGGATATAAAAAACTAGAGATCAAACTAATTAGCTACCAGACCTCTGAATGAATAACGTACTAGAATTAGAGTTTTTTCCAGACGATGTGAAACAAGTTAAGTTCTTGTACCGGGATAAGCTGGGGCAGGCTGGGGCAGGCTGGGGCAGGCTGGACTTTAGGTTGATGCGAGCTGCGAGGTGCTGGTAATGATCTGCGGCTAAGCCCGTTTGAGCCTAACACACACAGGTAAAACGCGGAGATTATCTATCGCATATGATTTCTACTAGAAAATATCAGTAAAAAAAACCACTCGAAAGAAAATTAGAAAAAAAATCACAGGAGAAAATTAGGAAGAAAAAAATGACGAGTTAATCAATGAATTTTAATTTTAAGCATCATCATACATAGCTAAATATACAAGAGAGATCGCTTAGTAGATTCGGAAAGGAGGACCCATGGTGGACTTGATGACCAAAGATCCAACGTTCTGCCAGTTCTTCTTGAGCAAAGAGACAAGGAAGTTAGCAGCCAACATGATCTGAGACACAATAGCATCCTCCTCCATCTCGACGTTACCGACGGCAACAGCCAAGCACAGAACCTTCTTAAGCTGGAACTTGATAGTGGACTTGACCTCGTTGACCTTGGAACCAAGATCCTCGTTGTGAGAGACGGGGGTGGGGAACTTACCAGCCTTGGAGAGCTGAGGACCCAACAATCGAGGAACCTGCTTGATCAAAGCCTCAGAGGCAACGAAAGCGTGGTACTTCTGGGCAAGCTTCTTGATGAGCTTCTTGTTCTTGTTAAGCTTCTTAAGATCCTCAACAGACATAGAGTCAACACCAACAGACTTGGCTCGGTCACAGTCAACAGCATCACCGAAAACACAGACGGTCATGTTAGGTCGGGGAACCTGAGGGAGCTTGATGGATCCAGAAAATCGCTTGTCTCGCTGAGGGTCGTAGTTCTTAAGACCAATTTGGAGCTCAACGGTCTCAAGGAAGTTTCGCTTCTTTGTCTCAGAAGCCTCCAACAACTGCTGGACATTAGCACGGACACCGGAAGTGGTAATTTTGGACATTTTGAAGCTTTGCGACTATTTGTCTCCCAATCTACTACAGTTGGTACTTCAAGTGGTAAAGAAGAAATATCTCCCAATATTTTCCATTACAAGCCCGATTCGGAAAGCAGTCACATTTCCAAGAAAGGAAGGTGTTGATTTGTGCCTAGCCGTGCCTAACCTTGATATGAGCGACTGACGCATGGATTGGCATATCTATAGATCCTTCTACACAGCATTATGGCCATTCAATCTGCCGTTATCATGTTGGGACTTTATAATTGCAACCACTCTGACTCCCGAACTTGTATGAAATAACTGAATTATGGGTTGGAAAATTAGGGTACGACAACACTGATAAACTCTTCTATAGGAATACTGTATGTCTCGGGCCATTGATTCACAGAAACCATACGTTGTATATTATATAGTTCAGGGCTGGTGAGAAAGCCTGTTTTCAGTGCTACATTATTTTATACTAATCGACCTCAGAACCTCAATCTTCTTTTTCTTTTTTTTTTCTTTTCCCCATTCGAAGCTTGCCACAGGTATCGAGTTTCAGAATTCAATAAAACACCCTAACCCTATTTACAACAAACCACCAAGGGTGGATCTGCAGGTAGAATTCCCATTTTGTTCACACACTCCTAACATGCAGCTTAGAATATGGCCAGGTGTTTTGACAAGTTCAAGATGTTTCTCGACATTGAGGACTTGTTTGCACCGAGGAAAGAGCTCATCATCAAATAAATGGCTGAATCGCCAAGCTGATGATCTCTATGCCAGAGAGGCCAAGGCACTCTCGTATCGATCGAGAGCAGCCTTCAAGCTGATCAAGTTAGATGATAAATTCGGATTATTCAAACCAGGAATGACGGTAGTAGATCTTGTAGGTAGAACAACGCACTTTGTGTTATAAAGTCGTGGTAACAAGTGCTAATTCAGGGATTTGCTCCTGGCTCTTGGTCACAGGTAGCGGTCGAAAAGACGCAGCCGAGGGGGAGAGTTGTTGGTGTTGACATCCTGCTGTGTCAACCACCAAGAGGAGCCAGTGCAATTCAAGGCAACTTTCTTAGCAAAAAAGTTCAGGACGAATTGAAAGCTCTTCTACAGAATCCAGATCTTGGCCGTCCACTTCCTCCAAAAGCAATTATAACAGACGAACTGGAGCCAGAGCCTGGATATGACCTAAGAGAAGATCCAGTAAAAGAGCTGCACATGGAGTCCGAACTTAATGAACCCGATCAATTGGACAACCAGGAGTATTCCGAAGAGTTTACTGTGGATCTAGTGTTAAGTGACATGTGTGCACCTTTGCCTCAGAGCAGTGGTTTTTGGATACAAAGTATTAACAACCCATTTAACAGGATGGCCAACACAAGTGGATTACACGTTAGAGATCATGGCGCTAGCATTGTAAGATATAGTTGTTGGTTAAACTTCTCTCACACAGGATTTATGCGATGCTGCCTTAATATTTTCAATTGATACACTACGACCTGGTGGGGATTTTGTATGTAAGTTTTACACAGGGCCAGAAGATAAGCATCTCGAATCTCGGCTGAAAAAGGTGTTTCGAAAGGTAAGACGAGATAAGCCTCCCGCATCTCGCAAGGAATCTAGAGAAATGTATTTTATTGCGCTCGACAAAAAGGATGGTGTTACAAAACAACAGGTTTTCCACGAAGGATGATGCTAATTGTGACGGACGTCTAAAAACATACACTAACGATTCTTATGAGTAATGAATATTATGACTATTTATGCTTCTTTTACTCAGACTCTTCAGGCTCAAGCTCTGCTTCGGTAGCCTCTGGTTCTTGTTCTTCTTGTACAGGTTCAGTTTCAGGTTCATCCACCACAGCATCCTCACCATTAGGAATAACCTCCTCGGGTTCAGGAGTATCGATTCCATCCACGTCTATCAAATCAGCCTCTCTGCTAAGAGGCAAGGTTGTAACCTTTTGGCCAACATTACTAGGAAACTTTTCAGGCTCAGAGCTAGGTTCACTGATAGTAGCCGCTATCTTTCCCCGTCCAGCTTTTACTAATCCATCCTTCCACTTCTTGATGCTTCCATCCACATCTCCTCCATAGGTTAATGCGAACAGTGCAGCCTCCGAGCTACGTCCAGTGTGATTCAACAATTCGATACAAGAGTCATTATCTCCAACGTACCAGTACGCATTGAATGCAAGGTTATACTTTCCCGCATTATTAGCCAGCTCGGCCACTTTAGCAGCGCCCTCCTTATCTCCAGTGCTCGTGTAAATCAGTAATAAAGATTCAAGGTCCCCAGCCTGTTTGAAGCTTCGCTCCGCCAGTACCACGTCCCAACTCTCTAATGCTTTATCGCCCAACGACTTCCACTTGTGTTCGTCATCTACAGTTGACGCAATATCTTCTGCAATCGTCAAGTCATTGAGCGTTAGTGCTAGTTCAAATTTATGCTCAGCATCTTTGCTGACCTGTAATGCAAGATCTGGATAACCTTGGGCCTCCAAAAATCGAGCCACCTTTGTCTTTTCATTCTCCGGTACCTTTTCTAGTAATTCCTGAGCATATTCTAGATCACCTCTCAAAACTACAGTCTGGTACTCCACCACTGACAGAGATAGCTTGTACGAAGTAACATTGACGTCCTTGTCAGCCAAATAAATGGCATTATCTCGGGGGATATAGCCAAGTAAATACATTTGTTTCTCAAAATGACTGATGGTGTACGTCTCACCTCCAACAAGATAGTTAAGTCTGTTGGAGGTCGTGGTGTAAATAAAACAGTCACCAACCCATTTTCCAGTCCGCACACTTTCAGAAATATCATAGGCAAGCTCAACTGCCTCTTCGACACCATCTTCGTCATTCACAGCGTTATTCTGAACTGCAGCCTGGAACGCATCTCTGTCAAATCTCAAAACATAAAATGTGTCATCAGACACAATGGCAACAAGCTCACCGGAATCAGACCAGATAACCTGGTGCGCTTCAACATCGACACGACGAACAAGCAATCCACTATCCCAATCATAGAAAGCAACAAATTCACCACCATTAACACCAACCAAAGTTCCTCCAAATACCTGAATGGCGTCATAGCTAATGTTGAGGTGGCCAATTGGCTTCTCCTTGAAATTCTTAAACAGTCGAATTGAAGATGTCGACTCCCGTACCGCATATTCATTGCTATCTTGGGCCCACGCAATTTCCAATGCCGATCCAAAGGCCATATTTCGCCAAGCAAGCGCAGTATAAATAATGTACTCGCCATCTCCAGCCACAGCCACGAATCGACCATTGGGAGAATGGACCAGCTGTGTAGGATAAACTTCAACATTTCCCAAGTCCTTTTGAGCTAGCGCCAAAACGTCACCATCCTTGATGTCGGCCCCTCCTTTAACGACTGAACTGAACACTTCAGACTGTTTGGACCAAACCAGACGACCATTGGGATCCATTGACATGGCAGGATCATCTTTGCCGAACTGTAATAGTGCACATCCAGCATCAAATCCAAGTGCAACAAGGTTACTTCCCTTTCGGCAAGCAACACACCATGCACGCTCAAGCCCGTAATTAAGTGTCTGCTCCAGTTTGTAGGTGTTTGCATTCCACACTTTAACAGTTGAATCTTCCGATCCGGAAATAATTAGTGGGAGCTCAGGGTGAAACACTGCAAACGAAACATTGTTCATATGATCACTCATAGTAGCAACACAGCTTTTTGTCTGGTAATCCCACACCTTAATTGTCCTATCATCTGAGGCCGTAATAAGATAGGGCTTATCAGCCTGTGGATAATACTCAACGAAATTTACTCCCTTTGTATCATGGGCTTCCATTGTGAAGTTGGGAGACGACGATCCGAGTGACCAGATCTTGACGGTGCGATCAAGTCCTGCAGACGCAAAAGTGTTTGGATCCTTAGGATTGAAGGCAATGTACATGACAAAATGGTTGTGTCCCTCGAAAGTCTGGGTGTTTTTCCATCCCTGCTCCCAATTCCATAACTTAATAGTCATATCATCACTTCCAGTCAGCACATATGGCTGAGTTGGGTGCACGGCCAAAACTCGAATGTAATCGGGATGAGCTTCGAATTGGGTGACTTTTTCAGAGGTGTTGTAATTGTAAACCCGCACGTGGTAATCGTCACTTCCCAACACAACCCAGTTCTTGCGAGCAATGAACCGACCAGCTCGGACTGGTAAATGACTGACTTCAATGGTTTTGACAACCGCCTGTGTCTCATAATTCCAGATCTGGACGCGACCACTGTAAAGTGTTGTCAATACCCATGGTTCGGTGGGATGGATGTCAATTCCCTTGACGCGCTCCGACCGCGACTGGAATTGTTTCTAGTTAGCCTATGAACGATAATTGTATAGAAATCTCCTGCCGAGAACCAGCCATGATTGCTGCTCTTTCCTTTTTTTTTCTTCTCCTACTAACCTTTATATCCAGCTTCATATGTTGTCGTCAAGAGTTAACGTGTGCCAGCTGGCAGTATCATTTGTACGCAGGGTGACCCCTGGGCGGGGGCTTATGGTGGTGGAAACTACTAGGCGATAACTTAACAACTGCCATACCATGTGGATGTTAAATTGGTGTAAGTGAAGGCTTATTATATCAATTGTGACCTGAAACAAGTCGACTAACTAGTTTATGACGTTTTGTCATCTTTGGGTTTGTGGAACAAGCATGCCAAGCTCCTGTTCTTAGGTCTTGACAATGCTGGTAAGACGACTCTTCTTCACATGCTGAAGGTAAGGTGGTGAAAAACAAAACCGAAGAGTGTTTGCTAACAAGAATGATCGACTAGCAACTCTCCAGCCCACGCTTCATCCTAGTAAGTATATTTTTGTTCTTTAGGCGTTGTTTCCAACGAGTTATGACGTAGATCATTCATCTAACAAATACAGCTTCCGAGGAGCTTGCTATTGGCAATGTGAAGTTCACAACTTTTGATCTAGGTGGCCATTTGCAGGCAAGACGTCTGTGGAAGGATTATTTCCCTGAGGTTGATGGCATTGTGTTCTTGGTGGATGCTGCTGACACCGAGCGATTCACAGAGTCCAAGGCCGAGTTGGACGCGCTATTCTCTATTGAGGAGCTGTCAAAGGTGCCTTTCCTGGTCCTCGGTAACAAGATTGACGATCCTCATGCCGTGTCTGAGGAAGAGCTTCGACATGCTCTGGGTCTATACCAGACTACTGGAAAAGGAAAGGTTCCTCTTGAAGGTAACATCCGTCCTGTCGAGATCTACATGTGCTCTGTTGTTATGCGACAAGGATATGGAGAGGGCATTCGATGGCTCAGTCAGTACGTCTAGAGCATTACTTTTTTTTATAACTTAAACAAGAAGTCTTTTCTGTTATTATTTGATATCACTGCTTTTATGATCTTCGCTTTTTGTTGGAAGAGGAGTGGCCATTGCCATTTTCTAGAGCAGTTCGTTTTTTGCCCTCCTTTTGCCAATACTCCTTCTTTTCACGTTTCTCTCGATTAGCCTTGTTTTCATCATTCTTTGCAACCTTTTTAAGATATCCAGCACGTTGCTCATCCCTCTTTGCCAGACGCTTAGCTTCCTTCTCGTTTCGTAACGTTATGACCTTCTGCATCATGTCTCTGGCCTTCTTTTCTTCTCCACCGAGAACAACTGCACGCTTTTGCATATAGGTTTGCTTTTTCTGAGGCTTCATCTCGTGAATTTGAGACTTGAAGGGCAGATTACTTTGAATAGCCCTTGGAACCTTGAGTGGGTTGAATCTTCGCGCTGATCGCTCTATCTTCTGGTACTTTGAATTGTTATCAGTCACAAGATCTATGCCCTTCTCTGCTCGAACCTGTCCAGTTAGTCTCATTCCTTTCCAATTTGCCTTATCCCGCAACAATAGAGATGTAACTGGATTGTAGAACTTCCTTGGTTGGATTTGAAACCAAGCTCGGAGAATGATAATATCACTCATAAGAACCTTATCTTCAAAAGTAGCTCTGAAGTGACCCTCGGGCTTAGCAAGGGCTCGTTTGATCTGACCTCGAATACCTGAAACTGTCTTGATGGATGCACCTTCAAATTTAGCAACCTCCAATGATGAATTAAACATATCCTTTATGAAAGCTGTGTTTTTGAAGATCTTGTAAGGATGACCAACGAGTTTGAGCTTTTTGACGATTTCAACTGCTTGATCAACTTCCTGGACGGTACCAGTCGCGCAGATTCGGAATGATGCAGAGGCATCTTCATCAGCAACAGAAGTGACGGCACAGAAACCAGTGTTGGGAGAGACCAAAGGTCCGTAGAATGTAGCTGTACAATGCATATGCTCAGGAGTATACTTTAGAATACGATTTCTCGTTCTTGAATCTGAAGTGGTGTAGATCGGAATTGTCTGAAATCTTCGCCATCCAAGAGAGATAACAATAGGATCATTTGACTTAAGGATCTTCTTGTGCCATCTGTGTCTCTTAATTCGAACCTGAGTAAATCCAAACCTTTCTTCATTGGTCAGAAGTCCACCAATCAAGACGGGATAAACAGGGTCAAAATTTTCGATGAACTCACAGGGAATATTTTCGAAAACCAATCGAACATAAGCACCAGCTCGGTATCCCTCAATCCTATCACGGGTGGCAGGATCCATTTGCTCATATTCGGCCTTGTTGATATCAAGCTGTTTCGCAATTTTAGCTTTCTGTAAATCGTGCCAAGTTTCATGTTCACCCTCTGGATCCTCTGCTCCAAATTCTCGATCCTCTCCTTCCTGTTGTTCAATCTGAAGACGTAATTTCTCTTTTCGAGAAGCATTTTCGGCACGTTGTTCTTCAACTGTCTTTTCTTTGCTTGTATTACCAGAGACGCTTTCATCATGGTCATCATCATCCTCATCCTCATCCTCTTCGTCTTCGTATTCTTCGCCCCGTTCGTTATCTTCTTGTCCGCTTGCTTCAAGGTCCTCAAAGTCACCAAACACTTCCTCTTCGTCATCATCATTACCTCCTTCCACAGTATTTCCATCTAACTTTGGAGCAACATAAAACGCAGCAGCGATTTGGGCAAATGTTGATGGATCTGACCACTTCTGAATTAAGGATACATTGTGGGCAGACTGATTTGTACTTCCATCACCACCAGAATCATCATCCGTCTTCCTCTTAGTGAAAAAGTCTTCGTCTTCTTCATCCTGCTCAATATCTTCCTCCTCTTCATCGTCTTCGATATTCTTCCAACGCCTTAAGACTTCTTTGGGCGAAAGATTTTCCAAGTAAATCAGCTTGTTGATATTAACACGGCGTTGATTACGACGGAACTGATTTGCTGCCAATTCAGAAAGGTTGGACTTCCAACGCATCTCTCCATCCTTTTCATTTTCGTTATCCTCAGAGAATTCTCCTAGATCTGAGTCGCTTTCAGCAAATGCAAATTCCTCCTCCTGATTAGACGACTGGTCAGCATTAAACTTTGAAGAGAAATCCTTATTTTCAAAGCCACCATCTTCATCCTCAAAGTTATCTTCATTAGTTTCATCATCCAAGTCGTTGTCAGAATACTCCTTTGAATCACCGTTTGATGCAGCGACTCGTGCTAGTCGCATAGACTGTCTTCCATGATCGCCATTATCTGGTTCATCATCAATAACATCGTCATCATCTTCGGATAGATCTGTATCATCTTGTTCAACATTATCAAGAGCATCAGCTGAACTGAAAAGTTGAATACCCGCATTGACATCACCCAGTACGTTCTTGGCGGATTGTAAGCCAGTTACCAGTCGCTCTCCAACACCTCTTTCCTCTCCTGCTGTAAAACTTTGGGTACCAACATCAATATATACAGCATCTTTATCAATAAGAACACCACCTACATCACTCATAGGTGCATAAATAGTTTTCATTTTGTCATCCAATCTTCGTCGACGCTTTGGACCTTCAGAAGATTGTTGTTGCTGTTGTTCCTCCTGTTTGACAGCAAATGGAGTAGGACAAGGATCCGGTAAACGCTCAACCTCGGCAACTGTCAAATCTCCAATTCCTGGAATATGAACACGGGCATTTGAATACGGCAAAGGTGTTCCATGAATGTAACCATATAGCGTTACTTTTCGATCAACTTTGGGGTCCTTTTCGATAAGAGCTGGATGAGTAATATCTACCACTCTATCAGCGACCAAATAAGGGTGCTCATTTCTCCATTTTAAAGGACGGAATTTCATAACCGAGATAAATCTCGCCAAGTTGAGAATTTCACGGTCTGGATACCGACCGTTTATAACTCCTGACAAGTAAAATAATTTAGCACCCTGGTATACCTCAGTCCAAAATCTATGTTTGAGAGCCTTCTTGGAGGCACGCATTGTACTGACTGACTTGAAAAGATCCAGATGGGTAGTGATACCCAGAATTCGAGGAAATCCATGGGGTGCTAAGACGTTTAAGAATTCCATAGTCTCCATTTCAAAACCAAAGTTTCCATCGATCATAAGTAAAATAAGATCGGCAACTTTTGCGATATCGATCATAGAGTTCAGATCATTGGAACACTCGATAAACGCTAGTCGTCGACGCTTGCCAGAAACTACAGTGATAGGTCCTTTTATCTCGTTCAATGTATGCTTCGTAAATCTTCTCACCAAACTCTTGATCAAAGTAGATTTACCTGTTCCCGGTGGACCCACAACAGCAACAAGGATTGGAGGAGGCTCATCGCTAGTTCTGTCCACCATAGGCACATGAAATTTCTTCTCCTTAATCTGAATATTAGTTTACATTATTCCGTAGAATCCAAATAACAAACTTACATCATGGGAACGTCTCGCTTGACGCTCTAGACGGCCAGGAGCAGCCACAGAAAAGGCCTTAGCATTATATCCATTAACATGGAGCTTCTTCTTCTTGCCATCCTTCGTCCCGGTCACTCGATGCGGTTTATTTGATTGATTTTCCATCGTCAATCCCCGGTGTGTATGGACGCTAGTTATACCCAAATAATTTATTTTCAAGAATATTTCAAAAATTTGAGCCCTTACCCCCACAATTTTTAGTCGAACGGCGGAACTGCAGTAGGTTTAGCAGTTGTCATTTTAATAAACTAAGCTTATAATTAAAATGTACTCGGCAACATATAACTGAGAGAACATCGAATACGTGATAAAAAAGAAGTCATATAGATGGAAACAATGACTAATGAGATTTTGCGGTATGTTGCCTACTTCTAAATAGGCTGAAGATAGAATTTCACAGCCAAAAACTACTGACAGGCGAGAGTCTTGGACCATCATTGCCAAATTCAATATGATGCGTCATGATAAGGTGTAGCGCCGCGCGATGAACCGTCCCGCGACAAAGAAAAAAAAAAAAGTGAAAATTAGAAATGAATATTATAATATTGCTGATGAGACTAGGAGCAACAGATTGAGTACCAATACACCTATATATTCAAGTTTATCATATCCTGAGCGTGCACTACCCCCAATGGCTTGCTGTACACCTGTTAAGCCACAGCCAAGATCGGTATACTCACTTCCTAATCTGTAAGAATAGTCGTCACTGCCGGGTTTGGCCCCTCTATCTCTCCCGTTGACACCACCGACTCACCATGCAAGGTTGCAGGGTTAATTTCCAGTTTAGGCCATGCGGGCCTGCATGTTAACGTAGATGTGCGTGGGCGCGATTGCCTTATAAGACACGAGCATTTCCCTCGTTTTAATCTCTGACTTGTACATTATCATTGCTGACACTCAAAATTTCGATCTTTTCAACCCTATAAATATTTAACACCAAACCGGGTTCTTCTTAATTGGTTTTAACGGTTTTAACGACTCTTGACCGATTTGGTGAAAATTTGTGGGGATTTGTGTCCATTGCCGAATATTAATAGGCTTTAGCAAAAAAAAAAAAAGAAGAAGGATGGTAAGTCTAGAATCACTTATGAGGTGATTTCATGGAATTTTGAGGTCTAACTTTCAAGGTGTTATACAAGCGGAAGGCTGTCCACTATAGGAATCCAGAATCGGATCCTCCTGATGAGACTGATGTGTGGTATATTCCTATAACTCACGAGTACTTTGTCGAATATGATGATTACTTGACCCGGATGGATTATTACAACGAGGTAAGTGGTTTATGACGGTAAACAGTGCAATAGTTTTTAACATTAGCGTAAATTTATATGTGAGCTTACCGGTCATTCATGCTTGACGTTTTTCGAGGCCATGGAGTCTGAGAATATGGAAGCGGAGCTCATAATCCGAAACTTCCCAGAACCTCTCAAGGAGCCCATTTTGCGAAAAGTCCAGTTTTGCCAAACTTCCCGTCTGGATTCTCTTGTAGATGATCTATATTCCTCGCTTCGCCAGGACTTTTATCCTGGTGAGATTGCCATAGCGAAGATCAATGATCAGCGAATCCGGGTCATTATTAGAGAGAAGGCAAAGTTCAATGCTATTACTTTAGCATCTGGTGAGGTCCAACCTTCATATAGTCGATATAGAGTGGAACTGATGACCAATGCATCGCAAGAAATTGTCGTCGATGATACGCAGTTAGCACGGGATCGAAAACAGTTCACTAAAGTCATTCTTAGAACGTTTATCAAACATGCTGTTTCAAGAGGCAACTGGGCAGGTGCGCCTTGGATCGTTAAAGATGAATATGCCCAAAAGTATCGAATCGACACTACCTGGCCAAGTCACATTGTACATCCTCAGTCGGTTATAGAAGATGAAAAGCAGAAACGCGTGGAGGCTCGAGTGAAGGCTAGAGAGGAGAAGTCCCGTGAGTTAGCTGAGCAAAAGGCCCGGAACCAAGAAAGCCGTCTCCAGAAACGAGCTCTCCAACAACAGATGAAATACCAACAACAATCGGAGGATGGTGCATTAGGTGGCGACGAGCCCAGACGTCGTGGACCAGGAGCTAAATCGCAACAGGTCATAGACACCAAACCTGGAATGAAGGATGATTTAGAATTTCAGCTAGATGATTTGAACAAACCTTTGGTCAAATTTGAACAGGCGCTTCCAGGTGAAATGCAAGTTCATATCGGTTCTCTTTTACAGGTATGGTCGTCGTTGAACACATACTATTCGCCCCTCCAGATAGCCCCCGTCTCATTTGACGATTTTCTTTCTGTTCTGAAGTTTGCCAACGAAGATGAGGAATGCCTCCTTTTGGATGAAATTCATTGTGCACTTTTGTCAACGCTGGTAAACGAGCACAAGGATGTCTGGACGATATCGCTGCCAACCTACTCCAAGGCCAGCAATTTGGACGACGAGGAAGGGGAAGATAACGAAAACGATGATGCCAATGATAATGACGATACGGCTAATGACCAGGAAGCAGGAGGCACTGTTGATGTAGAAGATGATGATGCTAATGAAACTAATGATACAAATGATGATAACGAGGATGAGGATGAGGATGATGACGTTGCCAAGGGCCATCGAGCTTCGGCTTTTGTGACGTACCAGAAGGCGAATTGGAAAGTTCGCCTGGGTAAGCGTATGTTCAAGGATGGTGGTTGGCAGCAAATCCTGATTGCTCTACTTCATGATATCAGTTATGCCCCCCAGTGGGCGGAGGTATGCGAATCCATTCTCAATATCATGGCCGCCCGTGATCGCTCTGTTACGTTATACTCTGCTAGACAAGGATATTACGCACTTTCATTTGAAATGAGATTGGCTGTTCTCAAGATCTTATGTCAGCTGATGTACGGAACCCCTAAAATCAGATCCTTCATGGATAAGAGCCTTGATGAAATGGCAAAGATCCGCAAAGAGAGACAAGAACGAGTAAGAGAGCACAAAAGCTTATCCGACATGGCTAAAGCAATTGATGAGGAGAAGAAGGCTAGATTTCCGAATGGGTTCCCTGCACCTCAAGAAGGCGAGACCAAAGCTCAAGTTCGTCAGGCAATGGAAGCAGAGCTCGCTAGTACTGATCCAGAGTTTGCGAAGGTTTGCGAAAACTATGATAAAATGATGATCAAAGTGAACGATATTGGAGATGTCCTGAAGAAGTTTGATGATGAGATTCTGAGATTGGATTGTCAGCGCCTTAAGATGGTAGGCCAAGACAGGTTCTTCAATACATACTGGTGGTTTGAGGCCAATGGTCTGACTCGAACTAAGCTTGAACCTACGTCAGTGAAAAAGCATGTAGCCGACGACGAGGATGATGGGAAGAAGAAAGGTAATGGTGATCAAGAGGATTCTGGAGAGGATGAATACGATGAAGAAGACGGAGAAGAAGAGGAAGAGGGAGAGAATGATGCCGACGAAGAAGAAGAAGGTAGTGACAAAGATGTAGAGGATGGTGAAGATGATGGTGGTAAGGATAAAATAAAGAAGAAAGCTCAACCAGGCCGAGCAGCCAAAGCCAAAAAGAGCGGAGAACAAGCCATTAAAGGAGAGAGAGAGACATCAAGTACCCCGCTGGTTGAAGAACAGGATATCAAAGTTGAGGAAGTTGTCCAAGAAACCAAGATTGAAAACGAAGGAGACAAATCCGATAAGCTTGAAATCCAGAATTACTTCATGGGTAGACTGTGGGTCCAGGGCCCAGCTGATGAGGACTTGAGTGTATTTTTAACTCGCCCCATATTTCAGGAGAATGAGTATGAGAATGGCGGTCAGTATGATGCAGTAAGAGAAAGTCTGCCAGCTATTGAGACTAACGCCTTGGAAATCAAAAAGCAAGTCGAAGGACCATCATTTCTGGCTAACTCTGACAGCTGGGGCTATTACGACTCGTCTGAGGAGATTGAGAGCTTGCTGCAGTGGCTCAATGGCGAGGGCCTTCGTGAGTCGAGACTCGACAGTGACTTGAGAGCAATGCAGCCATCGTTGTTGGAGTCTATAGCTATTAGAAAGAAGCAAATGGTTGCAGATATGGATGATAACTTACAAGATGTGCAGGAGGTTTTGGACGAAGAGTTCGAGCCATCAGAGCCAGAGACTGATGAAGGCAATGATGACTTGAGGACTAATGGCAATAGCAATGTCAATGGTAATGGAAATGCCAAGATAGAGCATGGTTCAGAGAGCGATAGCGATCCAAGTGCCACACGACGAAGGACAAGATCCCAAAAGTCAGATGCTCCAGAACCTGAAGAGCCACCAAGGAAAAGGGGAAGAACTCGAAGAAGTCGTGTGCATGTTGAAACAAAAGAAGAGCAATCTGCTCGTCGAGAGAAACGCCGACAACGAAAAGAGGAACGACGCCAAGAGCTTTTAGAAGAAGCCAATGGTAGATTGCCCCAGCGTTTGTACGAGTGGACCAACACCGTGGCCGAAGAGTCTTTGGGCCGAAGCCTTTACGAAGGTCTTGGCAAATCCAGAAACCCCAAAAAGACTGCAAAGAAAACATGGTGATTGATACAATAAATCTAACCAAAATAAATTGAGTTAACGATTATTTTTCTCTAACAAATTAAATCCTCACGAAGCGAGCATGTTACAGTGTATATACAATAATTTAGGTGATATTCTGTTCGTTTGGCCTAACTTAGCCACCTCTCTCTAATTGTCCAGAAGCTTTTTGAACAGGTTGGTCCTCTCCTTCTTCCTCGACTTCTTCAGCACACCCACAATCATACTTGTCACCTATAGCATTGCAATCGAATAAGGGCTTCCCCAACCGCTCATTAACTTGATTATGCACATGGCATCCCCATCTAGATGCTGTTTCACGGCTTGAAGTCTGAGGGGGGAACCTCTCAAGAAGCTCCTGAAAGTGTGTAGCACATTCGCGACTAATAGTTAGCAAATATAATAATAACAATAGTGAGAGAAGCAACCACGACATACCAAGGATAAACTCTGGAAAATAAATATATGTAATTCTTCAAAGTATCTCGAGCTTCAGCGTCAGGCTCTTCCGGGTACTGTGCCAAAATGGTGTGGAATACTTTCCAAGCTGATCGACCAAGCTCTGCCTTAATCGTTTCATTTGTCATTTTGGCCATGATAGGCTTTCCCTTGATGATTTCTTCGTTTGGTTGAGCTTGAACCTGAGTCTGAGGTTCATACTTGTTCTCTGTGCCGGATGTCCTTATATCGTCTACACTAGCTGGTTTGTGACTATAGTCCTCACCACCATTCAGAGGACGGGACGAAATCTGTCTTTCAGTCTCATTGTTATTCTGGAATACAAAAGTCACCAGAAAGATGACCGTCAGCAAAATCGCTGCCAAAGTTAGCGACGGCCTCCTAATCATTAATAAGTAAGTTGGTTATCAGCTGAGATCTGCAACAATCCTCCAGCCTAACCTCCAACGCTTTCCTGTGCTTTAGCGTGTATATATGCATATATATGAGCATACTAAGCATACTAAGCGATGGATGATGAAGGTAGTAAACGAAAACGCCTGAAGACCGAACTAAAAAATCCAGACACAATGGTGGTAGAAACAGCTGGCCTGGGTGATGATGGTCTGGAGGCTCTTGATGCAGAATGGAAAAAGTTTCAGTCTGAGGTACACGATGTTGCTACCATTGAAGCAGAACCGACTTCAAATCCGCAACAGGCTATCCCAATTGACACCGATATTAATGTTGAAGAGCTACAGCGACAACAGGAGGATGATGGTAATGATGATGAACAGGAAAGAATTCTAGAAGAACTGGAGACACAAGAACAATTGTTGTCAAGAGTTGAACGGATCAAAGCGATGCGATCACGGATCAAACAGCGTACTGACAAACATTCTGTTGATCAATCTAATAGAACGAAATCACTAATGCCCATGAGAAGTCTGCTTGACGAGGATACAAGTGATGACGATGATAATGACAGCGAAAATGTAAACAAGAAAGAATACCAAGAAGATATTGACGGAGATCATGAACAAGATGTTGATGTCGATGACGATTATGACGACGAGGACGATGATGATAGCTGGAGACTACGCAGAATTGATAAATAAGTTAGATTGAACTACACAATTAAGCATACATTATAGAACAGAACAACGAAATACTTCGTTACAGTTCATAGCGAACGTATAGCTCATCAATAAAGTGGGGATGCTTAATGCCTGGAGGACGAGACTCTGCAAACCGTTGGACAGCATCTTTGATAGATACACCCATATGCTCGACCATGAAACAGCATAATAAGAAGCCAGTCCTATTGAAGCCGTAATGACAATGCACAGCAACAGTGCTATTTGGCCCATCGAGACCAGCCAGGCACTTTGTCACCAGTTCGCAAAACGCTTTGATTTCTTTGCTATGAGGGGGTAGTTTCGAGACTGTCGGAAATTTGTAATATTTGATGCGTTGGAATGTAGCAGGGTCATAAGGTGGCGGCTCTCGAGATATGTCAATGACTGCACCTATATCTGGATACTTTGCTTCCACCATGGCTGGAGAATGCTCACCATCTTCTTGTCGAAGAGTTTTCATACCACGCAGTTTTGTGCCCTTGATGACCAATCCTACCCCTTCTGTAGTCCGCCATTTAGCCTCATTTTTCAGAGACCATTTATCAGACTTGGATGCAAAGTATGCTAGCTGCCACCCTAATGATAGTTTTTCATCAACATGCTTCAAAATAAAGTCCGATATCACGCCTTCCAAAACATGGTGTTTCTCCACAAGTGCAGCATGTCCACAGTCATGGATAGTAACTTGATCTATTCCAGCAGATGCAGGGCCAAGCCACTTATGAATATCATCAGCATTTGGCTTCGGGGGTAGCACCAGATCATCTGCTGCCCCTATCACCAGGACGGGGCATTCAATCTTATTCCATTCGGCAGGTCCCAATGTCTCAAAACAATAGGCAGATCGCATCCAAGATCGAGTCCTAACCTGTAAATTCCATCGAAGCTGCTTGTAGCGAATCTCATCATCCTCTCGTAAACTTTTGCTGACCATTCTATTGACTGACGGTGAATTCAATCCGCCAGATCGGTCTATAGCACGGAAGATATCAAATACAAATGCGGGCATCAAAGGAAGCTTAGTCTTGAGCGATTTCATTGATTCGGTCACATGCGAAGGAGGACATACTGCTATGACTCCTTTGCATTGTGTAGGCCCAAGACGCAGTGCAGTTCTGGCTGCAAGTACCGAGCCCATTGAATGCCCTACGAGCACAAATTCCTTTTGACCCGGATCTATTCCATTCTCAGTCTCAACTTTTTCATCGCCAGCAATCACTTGTTCTATAACGTCCACAAAACTCTCGGGCTCATAAAGCTGCCAATCACCTCGGTACTCTGATCGACCATGCCCAGGAAGGTCAATAGCCACCACGGTAGAAAAATATGTGAAGTAGTCTATCAGATGCTCGAATTGACTCAGTTGACCTCCAAGTCCATGGATGAATACAACTGTTGGAATTGAAGGCAACTTCTTGCTCTTATAATGAGGAATTGAGATCGTTCGAACTTTAGTGGTTATTCCCTTGACTGTCACCTCTTGTATCTTTGAATGCTTTTTTATCAAAGAAGAATCCCCTACAGTTAGAACTGTATACAGCTTAGATAGAATGGCTTACCATCTTCGGATAGAACATGTTTCTCTAGGTCATCCCAGGCAAACAAGCTCTTCATGAACTTCAGCGATGCCATAGTCAAGTTGGAGAACTTCAAAGCACGTGATTTGGCCTTGCTCGACTTCTCCGTTCAGCTGGGGGTGAGGCATGCAAACCCTTTTGCAGCCGAGATAAGCGTAAGTTGGCTCCAAGATTGGGAAGTGGAGGCTGCATTGCAGGGAACGGCAGAGACAGGCTGCAAACCAGCAGCGATGCCAAGAGACGACGGTTACGTTGTGGAAATTCTGATCCGATATTCCAATGAGATTGATCTACTTCTATTTGAAGCATAGTTTGGAGTCTTGTGAACCCAGCCCAGAATCGCTGTAGCTCTCAAGCTTTTTTATGCGAGTTCAAGTTCTAAATTGGGCTTGATTCACGGCGTCTCATTCGCTTCTCATCTATGACAACTTCCTCTGAGTTAAGAAATCATATCTGTATATTTATTTATAGGTATCACATACACTATCCGTTAAACATAACAGTCATTCTGGGTGGATACAGCAGCATGCATTAGTCTGATAATGAAACATCTCTCATGCACAGAAGCCTCTTTTGATGGCGGTTCAGCAGAAAACCAAAAAAAAAAAAAAAAAAACAAAAACAGGACATGATATGCAGTGGCATGAACAGGAAAGCACGATAATGGCAAATGACACAGGAGAGCAATAGCTGTCAGGGGAAGCCTAAGGTCAGCCGCCAACATTGTCGCCCGGACTCCGCTGGCAATGATTTTACTTGTTTGTGTTTGCCAAGTGAATATGGTGCGTTAATAAAACTCCCCTACTTGCCGATATTTTTGGAATTGCATTAACGATATGCCATGGCGTTGTCCGCAGTAGATCACCCATCTACTGACCTCTCAACAAGCCGGGGTTATGTGTGCGTGTCATGTGGGGGCCGCCAAAATGAGGCTAAACTTTGGGGCTAAAGTTCACGCTATTTAGGAGAGGCTCAAAGACGGCGATAACAGTCCAAGTTGACGGATATCAAAAGAAACCCCTTAACGGGATACACAGAACAATCGCAGAGTCAAGCAAGAATGCCATTTTGTTGTTGAATGACAGTTGAAACAGGCAACAGCTTGGGGACAAGTTTTGTGTATAGTGTTTACTTTTTCTAAGCTAGTGGGGTCGTCTCTATTTTCTTTTTCCGCTAGCTTAGATGTGAAACGCGGGCATGCGAGTTACCAACAATGATTCGCGGATGTTTAATACAACTTGTAAAAAAAGACCCTAATGCGTCCTAGAGATAGTAATATGCTCCCCAGTTGAGCGCCGTCACCGAAACGATAAGACATCCACTAGCTTTATACCCCTTGCCAGCCAACCACACCACCACCGGCCTAACAGATTGCATAATCCGGCTGCACACTCCTCACTGCACAATGATGCTTTTGGAACGCTTTACATCAAGTGATACAAGTGTCATAGATGTGGCATAGATGTGGCTAACGCTGACTTTTGCTATATAACAACAACCGGCCCCATTGGCGCTTACAACGTTCACTACTACCACAAACTCTGTGTGATAAAAGGGATAAGTGCCCCTTCAGATTGCCTTGTCAGATCATCTCTAATATCTCTTTACTGCGGTTCACATACTGCAATACGTGCATACTGTACTGACTGACTGCTGCTACTGCTGGTGGTGGTCTGCCATACCAACTGTTTGCAATACTTCGTGTTGTGTAAGAGCTGTTGAGAGTTTGACTGTATAACATTGTATTCTGTGTTGTATTTCAAGTGTGATAGGTTGGTATACCAAAAACTTTTTCTGTTTAAAGAAGTGAAGGGGAAAAAGTGATCTGTCACACACCTGTGTACCGCACCTCTTATCATCCTACACACTGTTGATATTTTGGACATACTTTGAACCTGCTTTGAATCTAATAAGCATTAGTTTTCGATACAATAGATCACTAGGTTTTTTGATTCTATTTCAATAGTCTGGTTTGTTTTGAAACGGTGTTAACTAAGACGTTTTCCATTGGACAACATCTCAAAATAAACACTCACTTTTGGATTCCTCAACATGTTCACATCTAGAGAAAGCTATGTCAGGAGTAACTTGGAAGAGATCACTCCAGCACTATCAGAGCTTCTGAGAATTGTGGATTTTGCTAGCATTACAGATCTACCTTTTGGCACTAGTAAAGCTGGTAAAGATTCAGCTCATTGGAAGGATTCGAGCGCTGCTCATCGTCCAAGAAGTTACAGTATCGACGAGTCAAGTCTGGAAGAAGATTCAAGTGATTCGGATATGTCTTTTGACAGCGGGATCCCATCAACTAGGAAAAGCTCCTCTACTTCGCTTCCTTCTCTTGTGCCTGAGAGTGACATCGACGTCCAGCTGCTCTCTATTTCAACAACTACGACTGTGGATGACTCTGCCAGCACTGACATTAGTCAAGAGACAGGCGATGAAGGTTGCATTACAATCTGTTCTCACAATGATGAGAATAGGCTTGAGAACCAGATGTCTGAGTTTGCAACATCAGCCCTCGTATATATCCCTCCATCCAAGGTTCTCTTGCTTTCTCAGAAACGCTACTCGGACCCTACAGTGGTCCTAGAGACTGTCAAGAAGACACAAGGACGGCCATTCACAGACACTATGAGAGTCAATTTGGTGCTCTCAGACTCTGTGGAAGATATTATCGAGCTGTGTTTGGGGAAAAAAGTTCCGGACATTGAGATTAAAGATGTCTGTTTTTGTAAAACTCAGAAGACTTCTTCGAGCAAATCAGTACGAGCTCTAGTATTTGATCATCATAAGAACTATTTTCGAATTGATCATAACCGGATTGCCGAAGGACTTAGGATGCTCTGTGAGTCTGACGAGTTCTACTTTGTGCAAGTGGTTCGATCCAGCACTAACCAGGTACATTCGGTTGATAAGGATTACAAAAACTTGCCAGTTCACAAGCTGGTTTGTATCCCAGGAAAAATGGCTAATGGCAACATTACGTGCAGGTACTTGAAACAAATAATTGCTTATCCACGATATAAGAGCAATATGAGGTTCTACATCGTCAGGGGAAACATTGACCGTGTATGCTGGCTTTACACCACTCGAGAACTGTATATTCAGGAGCAACATCAGATATCTATGGGTCTGATCAAATTGCCCAAAGGAGCTGAAATCAAACCTCCGTCTGACAATATTGTATCGATTTTGAACAAAAGGGTCCCGGCCAAGACAAAGAAGAACGCTGGCGTTAAGAACGACAACAACCAATCTAGGTTTGGAACTCGAGTTAGTCCTAGGACTATTGCATAAACGCCATTTTTAGGATGGTTTCACTAAGTACGAGAACCTGGGCTGGTTCCAGAGTTCCATCTACTACATGGGTCATTTCAACTGCAGAGGTGATGCGATGGCTACACCGATCACCGATGTTTTGACCCTAATCCCCAGAGCATTTGCAAAAGGTAATTAATTGTGTCATAATTGTATAAATTAAAACTAGTATAAGTGATAAATATTGAAAAACTACATCCAGGGTGATCTATGAACTTTATATCTCGCCGTTGAATCTTGATCCAGATCTACAGTGCGGCAGATCTGTTATCTGCAACCATATGCAACACCAGCTGTCGGAGATTAACACTTAATATGATCGGGTGCTTTCGGGATTTGCTTAATACTTTTTATGACCCATAACCTCAGTGTAAGTAAAAATATCACACCATCGTACAGATTGTGGTGCCTGGTCCAATAGCTAAATAATATCATTTCCAGTCACATGGATCTAAACGTGCAGCAACCAGGGGGGTACATGTTGGGATGGTACAACAATCGGCTATTGCAATCCAAGAGCAGCGTACTGTTATATTTAAGAGGACAATTATGATCAACCCTTCAAGATATGTTATTTAATAAATAAAGATTTTATCACTGGCAAAAATGTCGCACTACGGGCACTCTGACGCACCTGGCAAGCGAATTATTAAAGTGATCCGGCCACATTGCAAATCATTGAATCTCTGAAGCGCATGTAATATTTAACAATTGCATCTGGCCTCGCACTGTCTGGATAGCGAATATCTGTTGGGAGATTCTTGCTGCAGACGGATACAGGACAGAATCGCGACGATCGTACCTGTTGGATCCACCTGCCATTATTGGTGGGTGTACACTTTCACATGCAAGGCATTGCCAGCCTAACTGCCACGGTTGTAAGTAAGTACCAGAAATGCAAAACCCAGGCCATCAGACAGAAGATAAAATAGTACTTAAATGAGATAGTACGAATATCGTCGTTGAAACTTGTAGGAAAGAACAATATGAAATTGTCTCACAAATCCTTTAGCCTCCAACCTTGTTAATCGTTACCTTCCCCACGGTTGTTGGGTATGGGTGTAATTGATTGCGCCGCATCAGTGGAGCAGTATTTAACACGGATATCCTGTTTGAGTCATGACAAGTCCGTTAGCTAATTATATTCAGTCCTTATTTTTTTGGGAGTTTGGAAAATAAGTAGCCTGTCATTTGTCTTGTGGTTGGCTAGAGTTGATTGGGTTTCAGAGTGTTTTTATTGTTATTGTTTTTTTATTAGATCACTGATCTTGCTATCATTATCACCGCTAGTATCGATTTAGGACCTGCACTGTCTGAAAATTTCACAAAATGAGAATTAGTCAAAAATTAGAACAGGCCCATATGGCCTCGGATATGCCCACTTATTCATTTGAGTACTTTGTGCCCAAAACGTCTCAAGGTGTCCAAAATTTGTATGACCGAATTGACAGGATGTACGACTTAGACCCGCAATTTATAGACATTACTTGGAATGCTGGTGGACGTCTATCAAACCTTACTTGTGAGATGGTTAATACCGCACAGTCAATTATTGGTATGGACACTTGTATGCATTTGACATGTACTGGTATGCCAGTAGAGATGGTCAGTAATGCTCTTAAGGATGCTTACAAGTCTGGATGTCAGAATATTCTTGCTCTTAGAGGAGATCCACCTCACATGGCCCATGGAGGCTCTGGTGATTCTGTTGATTCACGAAAGAGTGAATTTTCATATGCCAAAGATCTCATTAGATATATCAGAGGCAATTATGGTGATTACTTTGATATTGGAGTTGCTGGATACCCAGAGGGACACCCCGAAGAGTCAGATCCTGACGTATTGATCAAATATCTCAAAGAGAAGGTAGACGCAGGAGCCAACTTTGTCATCACCCAGATGTTTTATGATGTGGATAAGTTCTTGGAGTGGGTTGACAAGTGTCGAGCAGCTGGAATTAAAGTTCCTATCATTCCTGGAATCATGCCTATTTCCACATATGCGTCGTTTATGAGACGAGCAAAGTGGTGTGAGATCAATATTCCTGAGAAGTTCCTGGCAGAGCTAGAACCTATTTCTGGAGATGATGTTCTTGTGCGTCAGAAGGGTATTGAGCTCGTGGCTGATATGTGTTCAAAGATGCTTGATGCTGGCATTCAGCATCTGCATTTTTATACTATGAACCTGGAACGAGCTACCGTCATGGTACTGGACAAATTAGGTATTCTGCCAAAGCACATTCCTGAGCAGGACAAGAAGAACCCTCCTTTGCCATGGCGCCAGTCCCTTGCTTTGGGACGGCAGGATGAATCTGTTCGACCCATATTTTGGAAGAATAGAAAGAAGAGTTATGTTGCTCGAACCCAAGACTGGGATGAATTCCCCAACGGTAGATGGGGTGACTCAAGGTCCCCAGCTTATGGAGAGCTGGAGAGTTATGGAGTTTTGCTGCGACATTCGTCTGCCAAGGCGATTGAGAATTGGGGATCTCCAAAGTCTGCCCACGATCTAGGGACTTTATTTGCCGATTATATTGACGGAAAAGTGAACTCGCTGCCATGGTCAGACGCTCCCATTTCATCAGAAATTGATCCCATCAAGTCTCAGCTATATGATCTCAACAAGCGAGGATTCTTGACTATCAACTCGCAGCCAGCTGTGAACGGTGTCAAATCCAATCACCCTGTTCATGGCTGGGGTCCTTCCAATGGATATGTATATCAGAAGGCATACCTTGAATTGCTTATCCCTCCTGGAATCGTTGATAAGATTATCAGCTTGATGAACAAAGACCCAGAAGTTACCTATTATTGTGTGGATTCCAAGGGTAACCTACAGACCAACTCTCCTGTGGATAGCCCTAATGCAGTGACATGGGGTATTTATCCTGGAAAGGAGGTGATTCAACCTACTATTGTTGAAAAGATCTCCTTCCTTGCTTGGAAGGATGAAGCGTTCCGACTGGGAACGGAATGGGCCAATTGCTTTGATGAAGGCTCCGAGTCCAACAAGCTTATTAACGGTATCATTGACTCTTGGTACTTGTTGAACATTGTACATAACGACTTCCAGTCACCATTTGCAATCTTCAAGTTGTTTGAAGGGTTGTCTGCCTATGATTAGGTTTAGACCCAAAATACTTTCCGGCTGATACTTCAACAGAAATCAGCGCAACCTTATGCGTTACGAATTACGACTTTGATCAAACGCCCAATTGAGCCGACCTTGATTCAACAGAAAGATCACTCATGCTATTATAAGACATTTAGTCGACTTCAACAGGTCTATGATCGCAAATTTAACTTGCATTGGCCATTCAACAATGGCCTCAATAAATAACTACTACTACTACCACTACTACTACTACTACTACTCATACTAGTTTGCTACCAGCAATGTACTGCTGCCTACAAGTTGCTTTAGTTGCTTAGCTGCAGAACCTGCTCACACTTGTCACGAGTGGTTCCAAAGTTATCACCATATTTTTCCAGTAGCTCTAGAGTCTTTTTAGCATATACTTTTGCTTCAACATCCTGCCCTGATCCAATCAGCGCATCTAAGATCTTGGTAGATAGTTTGAGCCATCTTTGTGCCTGTTGCTCCCGGATATCTGGCGAGGGTTTTGACCGATCTATATCCTTTTGCTGCGATGGTAGAGCCTGTACAATTTCAGACAAATTTGTAAGACTTGTTTTAAGGTCGTTCACCTTTGTGAGATCTTCATTGCTGTGGACCGATTCAAGTGTGTTGGCAGCCGAGATGAGCTTATTGTAATTATTGTATACAAGAGCTTTCTGCTCGCTATCCAATCCACGGATCTCTGAAATCAATTCATTCTCAGTTTGAACAATGCTCTTCAGACTGCTGTCCTTAACTAGATCTCGAATGTACACATCTACTGTGACCCCAGGTTTGTCGAGATCTGACTCAACATCATGTTCTCCCGTGATGAAATCATCCATTGACGACGATTTGGTCCCACCATTATCGTCTTCACCTTTGGGCTTTCCACCTTCGGTAGCTGCTGCTGCCTGGAGCTTGTAAAACTCCCGGAGAGCTTTACGTCGCCGAGACGACGATGACCCTTCGTTTGCTTGGTCGTCAGGCGCAGGCGGGGGATGTGACATAGTGATCCACTCAACTTTCACTCACAACGTCGCTTTAAAGTAACACGGCTAACCACACCACCCAACACCCTGCCTCTAGCTGTCAGCTAGCTGTACTTCACCCTATCGCCAGCCGCGCGTGCAAACGGTTAAGCCGGACCAGCACACAATGCGGATAGCGATCAACCGCATTGCAGCATTCGCAAAGATAAATGGCTAATAGTCATATGTGACTTTATATCCGAGTGCAGAATATAAATACAACTATTTCCAGTGGTGGTGTGCAGGATCAGGACCTGTTATTAAAAATCTCGATATCGATCTGTTTTAAGTCGTTTATTTCGATATGACGGTGGACATTGTAAAAATATCCAAGTCTGTGGTGAAGTTGGCTATAGACCAGTGGTTTCTTATTGGCATGGGCTTGGTGATTCTGCTAGCATACTTGTTTCCTAATGTTGGACGGGATGGAGGAATTATTAAATCTCAGTACTCGATCAGTTATGGAGCAGTGGCACTGATTTTCTTGGTTTCAGGTATGCAGATCTCCACCAAAGTACTGGTAAAGATGGCATCTAGGTGGAGAGCGCATCTAGTGACTCAGACCTTGTCGTTTTTAATTACTCCCAGTATTATGTTTGGATTGGCGGAAGCAGTTCGGAAATCTGGAACCAAAAATATAGACAAATATATTCTGGTGGGAATCATTATGACTGGAGTCACTCCTACTACAGTGTCATCTAATGTGGTCATGACGAGACAAGCTCAGGGCAATGATTCGCTTTCAATTATCGAAGTAACTATCGGCAATCTGATGGGTGCATTTATTTCTCCTGCTTTAGCACAGTTATTCTTGTCCGATGCTACTGGATTTAAATATGGAAACCCTGCATCAGGGGGTAGCATGACTGAGCTATATGGACGAGTTATGAAACAGCTCGGACTGAGTTTGTTCATACCACTGTTTGTTGGACAGATGATTCAAAACATATTCCCCACCCAAGTGAAATATGCGATGACCACTTTTAAGCTTGCAAAACTTGGATCATTATGTATGTTATCGCTGATTTGGAGTACTTTCTCCACTGCGTTTTACCAGGATGCGTTTTCAATTGTATCCAAGGAATCCATTATAATGGTGGTATTTTTCAATATTGGTGCTTATTTGTTATTTACAGTTATTTGCTTTTCACTAGCGAGAATACCTGTTCCCAAGTATATTCCTACTCCTGATGATAATAGTTCGACATTTCAAAAATATCTCCACAGGGCTCTTACACCATTTTATTTTGACAAGAAGGATACTGTAGCCATCATGCTATGTGGAGCTGCCAAAACCGTCGCACTTGGAATCCCTTTGATTCAGGCGCAGTACGGGTCTGGAAACCCTCTTGTTGGTAGAGTTTCGATCCCTTTGGTATTGTATCAAGGAGAACAGATTTTCACTGCACAGATGCTCATCCCGTTAATGAAACGATGGGTCAATTCCGACTCAAATAATCAGTTAGACGATGGACTAGTCTTGACTTCTAGTGGCCTCGAAGAAGTCACTGAGCATGAAGGCAGTAATATCTCGTTACGGCAAGTGACAAAAGCCAGCGAAACCGAGACTGCGTGAGGAAAAAGACATTTAAGTAATGATATTTTTTTGTATTTATTAATAGAACACGAATGGTGCTAAAACAAAGATTCTAGAACTTTGATTGCAACTTCCTCTTCTCCTACCTTGATGTTCCAATTGCATGGTGCGATTCGTATAGCGGGCTCACCTTCCCACACCGTTCCAGTAACGTAAATTTTTCGAGTCGAGTTAATCAGTCCCTTCAAAGACGCTCTTTTTGCGGAGTCTTTAGCACGAAAGAGTACTATTGTCCACGCTTCTTCGGGATCAGGCAGGAGAAGCTCAAAATGATCCGATTTTTTGATCCACATAGAAAGGTTCCTGGAGAACAAGATAATCCGATCGAGAAACTCACAATATCCCGTCTTTCCATACGCCAAAAGAGTAGAATACATTGCGAGTCCTCGCAGCCTTCGGCTATTCTCAATTCCAACATTCAAAGGACTCTGAATAGTCGACCCTGGGTCTGCTTTGATATAAGCAGCACCAGGATTTTGGAATACATCGCCCATGATTGTCCCATGTTTACAGAAATAAAAGCCACAATCATATGGGACATTCAAGGTCTTGTGCGCATCACCAGTAATACTGTCAGCTAGTTCAAGCCCGTGTGTTACTTTTGCAGCATCACTTGAATATTTTGAGCTCGTATTCGACAAAGCTCTCACATACACGCCAAAAGCGCCGTCAATATGAAGCCAAGCATTGTATTTAGTACACAACTGGCGAATTTCGTTGATATTCGTCGTATACATACCTGTGTTGACTTCGCCAAAATTCGCAGCAACGATTGTTGCGATACGTTTTGAGTGATTGGTCTTGAGTCTGTTTGAAAGAACGTCAAGATCGAAATCCCAAGGCCTATCCTTATGAGACAGAACCACAATTGCTTTACGGCCCAATCCTACCAAAGAAGCAGCTTTACCAAGTGAAGAATGCGACATACAGGTTAGAATTTCGACTGACGGTATTTCAGCCTTGGTCAGAGCACCCTGTATTCCCAACTCTGCTACAGAAGCAGAAGGGTCTACTTGAGCAATAATCCACTCTCTGGCACAAGCAAGAGCGACAACATTACTTGCAGTTGCTCCTGTAGTTATAGTGCGACCTATCCATTGGTCGCAAGATAAGTCGAGGAGTTGCAGCAAAATTTTGAGGGCATGATCTTCAACATCAATGGCTATAGACTCAGTGGGAAGGTGTAATCCAGCATTGATATCGGCCCAGGTTGCAAGATGATCTCCAAATGAAGCAGCCGGGGTGACTCCGCCAGTCACCAATCCATAATAGTTTGCTGACTGGTTAGGAAGAGCAGGTAGAATTGTATCGACCAGCACTTTTTTTATATTTTCCAGTCCTATCCCACTGACCCACGACTTGGAAAGCTCCTGTAGGCGCTGCCGGGCCTCATCTACCTTTCCTTCCAAAGGTAGAGATCCCTGAGACAGTTCCCTAAATGGCTTTTCAAAATCGATTCCTTCCATTATTAGATGATAGATCCTAGTATGATTGAATTTGATAAATCCAATGGGGCCTGCCCTTCCTATTTGTATTAATCACCGGGACGAGTCAAGGATGCATATGTACATGCATGTTCGCAAACTGTTGCCCATCTTATCGAACAGTGCATACGAGTCAGACTCCATTCAGCAGGAGACATAATATTGGGCGAATTGAAAACATTGAGATTCAATAAAACAAAAAAATATATTGAAATATCAGATCAAGACACTAGTAGTTGTCGTGAAAACAATTAATCCGCGGAAATTACTGACCTGAAGTGTGGTGTATCTGCTGCTCCTTCTCTCTGAATTTGGCACTGAAGTCATGTGGGGAACCCTAACTTCGCGTTTTACCATCGCGACATGAGCTACTTACTGGATGATGAGATATTGGATTCGTTAACTAATGACAAACAAAACACACAAACAAATAGCCCATCTGAAAGCTTCGACCCATTAGGATTGGATGATGAAGTGGTTATTAAAACTCGAAAAAAGATCGCCAAATTGGATGATGACAGACTACTAGGAGCCAAGGGAATTCCATATCTGCAGACTAAGATCCAACCTCGATTAAAATTCAAAGGCAAAGGACACGAGAAACGAGATCTGACGCGTTTGATTAGTGCATACCAGATTTGGGCTCATGGGTTATTTCCAAAGGCTAATTTTGCTGATTTCATTCTCCTTGCACGTCGAGCCGGCTCAACCAAAACCATGAGAATGTATAGAAGAAAATGGATCGAAGATGAGCTTAGACCACCAATGCCAATCTTGGATGATTTTGATACCATTTTATCCAATTCTGGCGACAGGGAGACGCTAATGGACTCAGGTGAGGTGTTACGTAGCAACCGTGATCCTCATTTAGATCAAGCATCGGCTCTACAATCGGTGGTAAGCCCAGAACCACAGTCAGCACCAGACTCAGAGGTACCACATGTATCACAAAACGAAACGAGCAGTAATGAAAACATTCAATCAAAAGTGCAGACAAATAATGACCTTGTGCTGGATGCTTTGCACGACAGTGACGGTGACAGTGACATCTATCAAAGTCCGAATATCAGCGATTCGGAAATCATTCGCCTCGAAGAACAGCAAGCCCAAGACTTTTATGACTCTGATGAGGCTGGCATTCTCGAAGACATGGGATTGTAAGGTTTCTTATGACCTGATTCGATTCCATACAATTCATCGGCTTCAATTGCTTCGAGGAACTTAGATTATCTTTTTCTTGACAGGTTTAGTCAATTGCATTAACAAGCATATTCCATTACATAACATACTAGCTCGTCATAATATTGATGGTATTATTAAACTTGATCGTTTGGTTTTGCTAGAAGAGGTATTTCCCAATGGGAATGTAGACCGTTAGATGCTCATCGCATGCGTAGCCCTGCAGTTCGGCAGCCTTGCCGGCCTCCGCCGCGTGATGAGCGCAGGGACCGGCGAGTCGGACTCCTTCGGCATAATGAGTCATGTGAATATCTCTAGTTATACCATAATAATATAGCAATTCGTATGATCCACGGGATATTTGATAATATTCCAGTCAAATTGATGCAATGCGAATTTAATTATAGTTCTGTAGTTCCATAATTGCCCAAGTTTTGACCAACTCTCGGACACCTTCTTGCCAGAGGTGCATATATGTATGTGTTATCACCCTTCCGCCTGCAGCAACCCTAGCCAGGAAGCATTCCATCCGGGGATCCCCAATATTTTTTTTTCTGATTTCTTTTACTCTCTTTTTCTTAATCAACACTTGAAAACTTTTCTATTCGTTTGATCCTACGGTTGTTCGTCGTTGTGGCAATAGGTCTATTTGAGCAATCCAATCCCTTGTCCCTATAACCGCTAGTGGATTTTTTAGTGCTTCTGAAAACGGATCTTTTAGACGGCATTTCAGACGTGCCTGCGGCTAACTATCTGTGGTATAAATCAGTAGATCCGATATACCCTCTCACACTATAACTACAGACAATCATCTGGATTTGAGATTATTTTCAATCTGGTCTTGTCGTAGTCAAAAGCTGGGATTTGTGTTGATTTGGTAAATTTTGACTTGATAGCAGTCAGGAAGTGGAAGTATAGTTGAGGGAATTATAGTGGCAGGTTGCTGATTTAATTGAAATATGCCTCGCTTACTCCCGAATGTGCTGATGCCGTCTCCGTCTTCGACATCGTTGGCTGATAACAATTCAAGTGGACCAGGTAGTCCATCTGAACCAAACTTTGAAGCACCATCAGGCTCAGAGCTGCTTGCTGCTGCTACCAGCTCTGCTTCTGCTGTGAATGGAAGCAGCTCTCCTTTGTTTCCGAGTGCCAAGTTTACCTCCGAGTCAGTAATAAACTCACCCGAAAACCAACTGACCTCAACGGGCGGTGTATCGATATCTATTGTTCTTGCCGAGCAAGTGCTTTTCCTGCAAGGATTCAGCGAAAATGAGTACTCGGAAATGGCACCTGCTATACTTCGAGGTTCACTGATTGTGACTACATCGAAACCTACCAAGATCAAGGCCATCACTTTAACATTCAAGGGCAACAGTCGGACAGAATGGCCCGAAGGAATTCCACCAAAGCGAGTGGAGACTCATGAATCAAAGGATATTCATTGTCATGTGTGGTCGTTTTTCAATGCTAGCTTCACTTTGGCTGAATTCTCATCGGGCGCGCATTTAGTGAGATATGCCAAAGACTCCCAGCCTCGTATTTCCGGTACATCACCATCTGCATCTCCTCATCGTAATAGACCGCGAAGTGGAAGCAACGAAGTCCGAGGCAGAGACAGATCGGATTCTGGAAGTGCCAGTATCCGGGGAAGATCAGCCCTATCTCTAGCTCCAACATCGTCTGGATCGTCTGTTATGTCAGGGACGGCCACTGGAGGTATTAAAGGGTTGGCCAATAGGTTCAGAAGGGCCGCTAGCCCAGCACCAACGAGTTCTCAATCGTCTGCTCTTAATGGAGTTGCATTAGGACCTTATCGATCATTTTCCAAGAACGAGGCTCATGACCAAGACGCAAATGCAAAAGGATATCGTGTATTTGAACCTGGAGAGTATATTTACAACTTCGAATTACCAATCCCTCATTCATTACCGGAGACTATAAAGGCCACTTTTGGGTCGGTAAAGTACAACTTAGAAGCAGTTGTAGAGCGACCAGGAACTTTCAAGTCTAATGTTAGTGGGACTCGAGAGGTAGTCGTCGTTAGGGCTGCCTCAGACAATAATTTGGAATCTAGCGAACCAATAGCGATCTCAAGAGATTGGGAAGATCAATTGCATTATGACATTATCATTGGAGGAAAGGCGTTTCCTATTGGTACTCAGATTCCCATTGCATTTAAATTTACCCCGTTGGCCAAGATGAGGTGTCATCGGATTCGTGTATATATCACCGAGAATATGGAGTACTTTTGCAAGAACAAGAAAGTGCATAGAATCGAACCTACTAAAAAGTACCTTTTGAAGGAATATCTGCCTGACGATGGCTTGACAGGGACGCTGTTGGAAGAGTTTCATGGTGCTGAGCTTTCGACTGCCACTGAAATGGAGTACTATATTGACATTCCAATGTCTTTTAGCAATGGCCGAGAGAGATTGCATGCTAACACTGGGTATAGCATAATTCAAGTTAATCATTGGATTAAGATTGTTTTGAGAATGTCCAAGATGGATCCTGATGATTCGGCAAAACGAAAATACTATGAGATCTCGATTGACTCACCGATCAGTTTGTTGGACAACCATTGCACAAATGCCAATTTGTTGTTACCGCAATACAATGCGAGACGACCAAGTTTTATCGCGGCTGGGTCTAGCTCTAGCTTGCCAATGCCAATGCCTTCTAGAGACTCTTCGTCATCTGATCCCGACACTTTTGTTGCAAGGCCCATTCATTTCTTGAGGCAACCATCAATAGCACCTCCTCCATTTGATGCTGATCAACCGCCGCCTAGCGTGGAAGGTAGACCTGATGCTCCCCCGTCTTATGAGACCGCTGTTGGTGTAGATGGTCGTCGCCCATCTTTGATAGAAGTTGCCGCTGCCAATGGCCGATTTGAATCATACGTCTTCGGGCTGACGTCAACAAGAGTTCCTAGTGTTGGAACCTCGAGCGTCCAATCATCAGAGGCATCTGGTGATGCAAGTTCGTCTTCTGAGATGTCTTCATTATCTGCCTCGTCAAGCACGACTTCAGCATCCACGACTGTTGGTGCTGCTCCCCAAAGTAATTTCCCTGTTCAACGAATTAACCGACAGGTCAGCATGGTGAGCAGCATTGATATTGTGGACCAATCACTTGACTATGATGATGCAGCAGATCCATTGGATTCTCGAGCTACTTCTACTACTATTGCAGAGGATATAGATGAACATGATCCTCACAGCTCATCTCATTCTCCTGATAGTGTTTATCGGCAGCCACGAAGCTTGGAGCCGTCTGACGGCTCCAATGAGCGATCGTTGTCGACCAATAGTTCTGTTCTGTACGACAGACCATCTACCTTACGCCGAACTTCTAGTGCAAGTGTATTATCTACTGTGCATCGTGCTGCATACCCTGGAGAGTCAATTCCTCTGTTGGGTCACAGGCCAAGCCTTAAGGATGGAAGTGAGTTTGGCGGAATGGATCCTTCTGGAGATTTGGGGCTTACAATGTCTGGAGACTTTGATGATGCTGCATCCCTACAAAGCACTCCATCTCTTTGGATCAGTTGATCCTATTTATATATTTATTCTGCGATTCATATATACATTGCTTTCTGCTTTCTTAGTGAATTGCTTTTTTTTTCCTTTCCTTCCTCTTGTTCTTCTCGTCGAGTCTACTTTACCTATCTCTGTAACATTATTTACATCAAAGCTCCTTGCATTGCATATCCTGTCTCCACACGCGCCGTGTCACCTGCTGAGTGGGTATTACCCGCCCACCCTTTACCTACGTGTCAGCTATTCAACTTAGCATCAACTCAGATCGTGAAAAAAATGGTAAGTTGGCTACGATTTCCTTGAACAATCGGTCTAATTGTAGTCTACAGGTGCACAAGTTCCAGGAGGCCCAAAGGCCGCTCTCAGGTAAGTAATTTTGCTTGGTATTTCGGGCCGCTAGCCATATTGGGCCCCGAGTTCCTACTGGAGTATAGACTCTAATGCAGACGACGAGCAAACCAGGATCGACAAACTGCTGCTGCTAATGAGCGACCACCTTCTACTCGAGCAGCTGGTGCCGGTGGAAGTACCAACACTATGCTGAAGCTTTACACCGAGGAAGCAGCTGGGTTCAATGTTGATCCAGTTGTAGTTATGGTTATGGCTCTTGGATTCATCTTCTCAGTGATTGCTCTTCACGTCATCAACAAACTCTCATCGAAATTTTTGAGCTCTTAAGGCATGTAGAATATAGTAACGTTGGACGTTTCATTGGATGTTATTGTCTTTTTGTTCATTTTATTACTTCAGGCATGTAGAAAAAAGGATCAAAACATGTAGATCTCAATCTTTCAGATACGATACTAGGATTGACTTGTCTGTGCTGTTCTATGCGTCGGTATTTTAATATTATGATCCAATGCATTCATTTCGTTATTTATTGCTTCTCAGTTCTTTTCATCCTCACTTTCATCGTCCTCTTGATCATCTAATTCAACTACCACACTCCCATTTGGCCAAATTGCCTTCTCTTCATCAATTTGTTTGTCAAAGCTGTGATGAATAATCGTACGAGGGAGTGGACTTACAACCAAAAACCCATATTGTGGAACATACTCTGGCCTTGAAACTTTCTCATCAAGAGCACTCTGTGAACCATCATATGCTTTGAATTCATCGTAACACTCTATTAATGCATAGAGGTCGTCAATGGTATTAGAGTTGGAGAACTTTTGGATAACACGCTCACCTGATGGTAGACGAATGCTGATACGACTGGTCGTCTTTGGGTCGGTATTGTTGTTAAACTTGTCCTGCAGTTCAGAAGCTTTCCATTGCTTCCAAAGTACTTTCCTACTAGCCATTTCTCGAGCATTCTTCTCGTCCTCAGTCCGCTTACGGTATTCTTCTTTCTGCCTCTCAGCTGCTTCAGCAGCAATTCTCTGTCGTTCTCTATCTGCAGCCAGGCTTCGCTCATATGCAGAATCTTGCTCTTCCCGTAATCGTCTAGAAATATCTCGTTCTTGTCGATCCAAAACCAATGCTAATATCTTTGGAGAATGTGCTTCCATTTTATCTTCAATTGTCGATACAAACTCATTAGCATCAATCATACCCCCTTGAATTTTCGTCAACACAGTCATAACCAAAATTGACGAAGTGGGGGTCCTTGGACTGGGGGCAATGAGTGCAGCAAACGGGAACTTGGTCACTCCAAGGCCATTGGCCACTTGATATGCTTCAGACTCTTTGACATCACCTGCCCAGAACAATATATCCTCCCTATTTAACAGGTCCACTACTTGTGGTGCCAGCAATACATTTGCATTGAATTCGGCTGTCAAGTCATGCTCCTCGCTTTCCAAAACGACTACCAGATATTTCAAATCAGTCTTTGCTCGCTCCAAAGCCTCGGTGTAACCACCCAAGAAAAATGTCAATCCGGATGATGCACTTCCATATGTTTCTTCAAATCCTCGGATGAATCTTGCTGCAACATTCCTCCCATAATCACCCGTTTCCGACCCAGTATGTGCAGCCCGACGATTTGCGGGGTAGTACCCAGTCAGTCTAGGAAGAAATGGCAACATCCAAGACAAGAAATACATCACCGTATTAACAAGCTTATATCCAATATTGAAAGGAGCTAATAATACGGTCTGGATTACTGACATTCCTGGTCCTGGAGTGTACACTCGCGGCGTCTGATTCACTCGAGGGGCAACATTCTCCACCAACTCTTGCCTATGTAGTTCCTCCATAATAGATGTAGCTTGCCGACCGCTACCGGAAGAGCCCGTATCAGTCCCATCATGATTATTACCAGGTCCACTGGTTCCATTGCCCGGTAAAGGAGCCTGGTGGTGAGAGCTACTGCTCTCGGCCCGCTGCTGGGAGGATGGCACTCCTTCGTCAGCAACACCAGTTTCAAGGCCACCTTCAAAATGAGCCTGAACAGCCTGCTCAACGTTCCACCCTACAGAAGATAACAGTACAATGGCTAGATTTTGATCCCCCTGCCAATTCGTAATCTCTACAAATGTCTCCAGCGCATGCTGCTGTGTCTCATTCAATTGCGACATGCTGTCAGGTCGATAAGGGTTGAGTAACCAATATATCTGCAGCTGCTCTTCTTCAACTAACAAACGAGCCTCGACAAATCCCCAAACTTGTAAATCGCAGTTGTGCTCGACCAATGCACGTCTATAAACAAGTGGTAGGCCCTTCAGTGGTGTCGCACACTATAGTTTGTGATTTCTTGGGTGTAGGAGCTCAGAATGTGATTGTTGTTCGCGGGAACAGTCTACTTCAGGTGTTTTCTACAGTTAGTATCAATGAAGAGCTGACGAGTACGAAGGACGTTGATGAAGATGACAATATGGCAGAAGATATGGATTCTTTTATTGGATCAGAAATCACCCTTGAAAATGCCCGTGTGGAGACCTCTACCAAGTTGGTTTTAGAAGGAGAATGGCCGTTGGATGGGTTCGTTACTGATCTCAAGTCTGTTCGAACTGTGGCTTCTCCAGATACTGACAGCTTGGTTATTTCATTCAAATATGCCAAAGTTGTCATCATTAGCTGGGATGGGTCAAACTTCGATATCACTCCCCTCAGTGTACACTATTACGAGAAGAATTTGCAGTTTGGCTCTGCGCCTGCTCAGCGAGGGCTCGTTTCTTCTGCCTCTGCGAAACAGATTGAAGGAGTTGATCAGCAGTCATGGCATTTCAACGACTCGGACTATGATTCAAAATTCATTGTCGATCCCTTTTCACATTGTATGTGTCTAATGTATCAGAAGGATCAGTTTGCATTTTTGCCAATTGTGCAGAGTGAGGTTCTCGACGAACTCCTGCCTTCCGCAGACTCTGGCCTTCCTCCATTATATCATCCCAGTTTTTTGGTTCATGCCAGCAAGCTCGACGACAAGATCGCTAATATTTCTGATATGGCTTTCCTTTTCGAGTATCGAGAACCCACTATGGCCATCATATTTCAGCCTACACAAAGTTGGGCTCCTACCATATCGAAACACAAGGATAACTTGAAATATCTTGTATTATCTCTGGATTTACAGTCAAGATCGTCGACCGCAATTGTGTCCGTCCAGGGCCTTCCATATGATATGGAGCAATTAGTAGCACTTCCTGGGCCTGTTGGAGGATCTCTAGTAATTGGTGCAAATCATCTTGCTCATATTGATGCGTCTGGTAAAGTCACCGGGCTTGCTGTCAATGCATATTCTAAAATAGTGACATCTCTACCCTTTGAAGATCGTACTGAACTGGATCTGAGCCTCGAGGGTAGTAGAGCAGTTGTTCTTGACTCTTCAACTGACGTGGTGCTGATCCTCTCAAATGGAACTATCTATACCATCAAGTTCAAGATTGAAGGCAGACGTGTATATGGTCTGGGGATCGAAAAATCCATCATCAAGACTTCGCATGATATTAGTATACCATGTCCCACTAGTGCTTGTAGCTTTGGAAAGAACGTTTTCATTGGTAGTTCAACATCAGATGCTAGGCTAATTTCATGGATTCACAAAGGCGAAAAGCCTATGCCTTCTACAGACAAAGTTGCAGTTGTTGCTGAGACGGAAACCGGTAATAATAATGATAATAATATGGATGACGATGACGATGATTTGGATGATGATATTTATGGCGAAGAAGCCACCTCTACATCTTCAATATCTCGTATTTCGTCAGAGAAGCCTCTAGAGCTGAGCTTGCAAGACTCTTTACCTTGCTATGGACCCATCCAGGGAATGACAATTGGAAAACCTGAGAGTGACAAGTATTCAAATTTCAGGCATACGCATGACAGTTTGTACGACCTTGTGGCGTCTGTTGGTTCTGGGTCGTCTGGTGGCATCGCTGTTTTTCAGAAAATAGTTCGCCCGTCTCTGGTTGCTGACATACAGCTTGGTGAAGATTTTATTGATGTTTGGTCATTGGCTCCTAAAACTCGTATTGCCGGAAACTTGGATTTATTGGACGGCTATATGTTAGCTACCACATCTTCCAATTCTTCGCTTTTCAAGGTTGGTACTGAGTTTGAGGACATCACTGCATCAAGTGGATTGATATCCATATTTAAAACTATAGGTGCTGCGGTATTCTTGGAAGGATCCACTATAATACAGGTCCATGAGAAGGGAATTGTCACTTATAATTCAGACTTTGTCAAAGGCAAGATTATAAAATTTGATGAACAAGTTGCTACTGTATCCTTCGCTGATCCGTTCATTTTTGTTGCACTGGAGGACGGTTCTTATCAAATCCTCCAGGCTTCTATTGACTCCAGTCAGTCTTCCCCATCATTGGCTGTTTTGTCGCCGCCAAATGGACTCCCTGCTAAACTAAAATATGGATCTCTAGCATCAAGCACACTGCTTGACGAAGTTAATCTGGTTCCTGCCAATAACAAAAAGAGGAAAAGGTCTCGGGGAACCCTAGAGAATTATAGTATACTTGGAACTTTTATAACAGAAGATGACGACGTGGTGGTTGCTCCGATTCGGGGGGATTCCGTTCTAGCATATAATGGATTCTCTCAATTGGCTCGGGTAGTGACCACAAGTTCACCTGCAAAACCGAGTACTGCATTGTTTCAGGTGAAACTCGTATGGCTTGGAGATAACTTCAATAAATCACAATACATGGTCGTTGTCACGGCCAACGGAGAGGTTTTTCTGTATCGTCCAAAGGTTTTAGATGGTGAATTGAGCTTTATAAAAGATTCATATGCACCTTCTCCCCTCGTTGTGACTGATGATATGCAGATGCTTTCTGTGGAGGTAGGATCTTACAATTGTGTGATCTTAACAGGTCCGACACCCTTGTTGATTATCAAGAGTGCCAAAGCCCAACCGAGATTTCATAAATTTACGGCAAGTGAGGTATCGGGTTTAACGACATTTAATACTGATTCCGTTATCAAAGGTTTGGCATATATCAGCGACGATCATATTTTGCGGATTGGCAATATCAATGACAAATTTGATTACTGTGGTCTAGTCCCGGCTAGGAAGATCGTCTTAGGTGAAAGTGTCTTATCTATATGCTACCATGAATCCGCTCGTGTTTATGTTGTAGTGACAACTAGCTCGATCCCTTATGATGCTGTAGATGAAGACTCGATTCCAATCCCAGGACTCGTTGAGGGATTGGGAAAGGCTAATTCCTACACCAGTCAGGTCAAGTTAATTTCTCCTCAAACCTGGACAGTTATTGACGAGCTCAGTCTGGGTGAGAATGAGGTCGTTCTAACACTTAAATCAGTTGTTCTTGAAACTTCGGAACGAAGTAAGATGACGAAGGAATTCATAGCGTTTGGCACGTCGGTACTTCGTGGTGAAGACTTAGCTGCTAAAGGAACATTCTATGTATATGATATTGTGGATATTGTTCCAGAGCCTGGTAGGCCCGAGAAAAACAGACGATTAAAAGAGGTGGGCAAAGAGACCGTTAAGGGTGCAGTGACGGCGCTCTGTGGAGTTGATGGGTATTTGCTTGTTACTCAGGGCCAAAAGGTCGTTGTTCGTAATATTCAAGAGGATAATCTCATTATACCTGTGGCATTTTTAGATATGAACATTTACGTGGTAGAGGCCAAGGCAGTCAAGAATCTTATCGTGCTTGTGGATGCTATGAGAAATACATGGCTTGTTGGGTTCGGCAAAGAGCCATATAGGATGACAATTATTGGCAAAGATACCCGACTGCTAGAAAGTTTATGTTCGGATTTGTCGGTATTCAACGGATCTCTGTATGTTACTGTTGCCGACAGGCAGCGTCGCATTCATCTTTTACAATATGATCCGGAAGACCCAGCTTCCCTGTCAGGTCAGCAATTGTTACGGCGCTCTGAATTTTTCAGTGCAAGACAAATAACGACCATGTTTGCTATGTCGTTATATTCCGATAACGATGGGGAAAAATTCACTCAAATGCCATTGTGTGGTGCTGATGATGGATCATTAGTGGCCATTGTGCCTGTTAGTGAGACCACATACCGAGCGCTATTTGTGGTCCAACAACAGATTAGTGATAGGGATGAACATTACGCATGTCTTCACCCACGAATACATCGTGAGATGCTGGCCGAAGTTCCTGCTCAGCAGGTATCGTCAGGTAGAAGCCTACTAGATTATGATGTGATTCGAAGGTTTATGGGTCTTTCAATGGAGAAAAAGCACCAGTACTCTAGAAAAGTGGGCAAAAATGGCCGACATGAAGTTATTGAGAATCTTCGCATCGTGGAGAATGTTCTCAATTATGTATAAAAACCATGTATACACTCTACACGATCATCATGAGTATATATATTACAACCATGTTATATGAAAAACTTTTAGATCATTTGATTGTCTTTTTTTACACAGGTACTCCTTCCAACCGCTTCATCCAGTACATGGTTTGCTCCATGAATGTAAGAGTCAAAATGGTATGAGGCCCAATTCTCATTAAATGTGGGATGAATCCTTTGTACAAAGCCAGAGGTCCTTCTATACTAACCGTTTTGACTAAACAGTCAAATGGACTCTTATATAGCCCACCCTTCTGGTTGTACATCCGGGTCATCAGCACATCCCATGGGTTCATGACAATACACACTCCAAGGCCACTAGCAGAACTTGCCAACAAATGCCTAACTGGACCATCTGCTGCAATATTGTATTTTTCTATCACAGTTTTGGTATAATTGTAAATGGGAAGCTGAACACTGGATCCAGCACCCGTTCGAAGGATAGCAGCATCTACACCTCTATACAACCCTCTAAAACCCTCAGCTTTCCATATCTGCGACAACCCCTGGAAGGTATTTTTATAATGAGTCTGATCACCAATTTGAAAAACTGGGGAATAGGACTGCATTCGAATCTTGATCAAATAAAATGGCGATCCGGCAACTGCGCCCATAATACCACTGATGGCTCCTGCAGCGATATTTAATCCAAAAGTCTGTTGAGTGGACTCATAGCTAAAAAGGGAATTTAAACCTCGCCTAACCGGTTCATAGAATCCCAAACGACATCCGTTCAGGCCAATCTGGTAGATATACTGTTGTTAGTTATGTCTAATTTGACAATTTAGAAACATACAGCTGGAAAAAGTCCTTTTTGGCATCCACGGATTCCCTCATGCTTGAAAATTGTTGAAAGTCCTTGAAATAAGCCAGTATATACCTTTTTCCCCTGGCCTCTGGCTGCTAGTTCTCCTTGAAGCTGCATTCTAAATTAGACGGATCAAACATCGAAAGAAACGTACCTAGTTTTCACCAATTCAATGGGATTTGTTACAGTAACTGCTCCACATGCAGCAATACCACCAGCAATGAATCCACCAACATTGCTGAGATGCTTCGGGGCCTCAACTGGCTTTGGTGTGCTCATTTGTATTGGACTTTTTCACTCTGGCTTCCTCAGCAGATCCGGCATGTAACCGGTGCTTAAATATCACGTGATGCATATTGTGTCGGTGTTCACCGACTTTCCACCGAGACATTCAACCATACGGGGTAATAGAAGAAGAGTGTCGATTTTACCAAGGGTAATAATAAACTTTATATAGATAGATATGTATGGTATTAGCCAATTAATGGCTGAAATGTATTCTAAATTTATACCATATAAATCACAAGTTTAAAAAAAAAATGCTCGAATTGAGTGGTTCAGTACTTTTGATGGTTTTCATGAACCAATAATGCTTAGCATATATCAATGGCAAAGATTACAGTATAAGTATTAAAGTGAACCTGCTATATCTTCTGTGATCACGCTGAAGTGGTCTAAGTACAATATACAAAACAGTATACCATATAACCAGCGGAAGCCATATCCGTTAATGTTGGACCCAAATGGCAGCTTGAACCGGCACGTCGCCGCGGTTTACCGCAGGATGCATACTCCAGTAAAGTATTACGGGTTAACCTTAATTAATCGTATCGGGCTAGCTGTCGATCATCGCTTATAACGCACGAGATAGTGCGGACATATAAAGCTGGTAGTGTCAGGCGAGGCGAGAGTTAGAAATTTCAACTTTCAGTCAGTCTGAATAAAAACGAATCATGTCAGTTGCAGTAGTAGATATCACCGACTGGAGCCAGAAAACAGCAGAAGAATTAGTTGATGCATGCTCTACTCTGGGATTTGTTCTTATCGAGGGGTCTAATTTCAACCAAGAAGAAATCACTGCGGCATTCGACTTGTCTAAAAAGTTTTTCTCTTTACCGAGTGAAGTAAAGTCGTCTATTCCAATTAGTCCAAATAACCATGGATATTCACACCTCAATCTCGAGGTTTTAGACCCCGAAAATCAAGCCAAGGGAGATCCTAAAGAAGCATTCAATTTCAGCGAATTTGTCAATGGCAGACCATATCATGATCTACCTGAGCTTTTTGAAGAGAATCTTAAACAGCTAGCTAGCTTTGAAGCCAAGTGCCATACACTTGCTGTCGATCTGCTGAAATTGCTGGCAAAGGGCCTTAAAATCGATGAAGGTGCTGGTGGTGAGAATTGGTTCGCGGATCGGCATCAGGCTGGAATGAAATCTGGAAGTATTCTTCGATTCTTATATTATCACGGGCAAAAAGCAACATCTCCAGAACAGGAAATCCGGGCTGGTGCTCACACTGATTATGGTACATTAACTCTGTTGTTCCAAAAGGAAGGTGAAGATGGGTTGGAGATTCTGTCGCCAGTTACAAAAGAATGGACTAGAGTCAGCTTTGTCCCTTCAAAAACTGCTGGAAGATGCCCACCCATCATTGTAAATGTTGCGGATCTGTTGAGTTTCTGGACTGCTGGTATTCTCAAGTCGTCGATTCATAGAGTTCGGTTCTTACCCGAAGCTCAAAAGTCTGGTAAGGATAGATATTCAATGGTGTATTTCTGTCATCCAGAAGAAAGCGCATTGTTAGTTCCGGTCCCGAGCCCTATTATATCAGCTGTTGAAGGCCGTGGTGCCAATTCCCAAAAGGATGAGGTAATCACTGCTCAGGAGCATCTTGATAAACGACTTGCAGCTACATACGGGTGGAAGAAATGATAGGTGTAACACGAACTTATGTATGAACTACCAATGAATGATAACAAAAGAAATACACAAAAAGTACCAAAGCTTTCAATTTCATTACATATTTCTTCTTTTTCTTTGAGTCCTTCATTCAGAAATTGATCCTAACAAATTCATTTCACATTATTCTCGATGATCTGATTATCTGGTTATCCGCCGTTGCCATTTGGGTAAGCAGTAGCCTCCAACGACCTAGACTTTGGATTGAAACACCATGACTGGAGGTACGAAGGCCAAATACAATTGGGAATGGAATTACTAACTCAGTGACTTCTTTTGACGCATTTGTTCGTGACCGGAGGCTGGTTAAATCCATGCCACTGAGCTCGCTGGGTGGATCCACAATCGCCGTGGAGGCTGACTACTTCACAGAGCTAGTGCTAGGAAGCACTGGAGCCAACAAGCGTGAGCCACTGGTCCATGCCATTGGCGGATTCCCAGTGTCTCTAGAGAAGGCTGTGGTTTCATTTGTGTCCACTCTCAAGGCGAACAAGATAAATGCATTATGGGTACTGAGCGGCCTGAATTTGATCCAAACAACTCCTTCTGTAGACGGTTCGTCCAAAGCTCCTGGAGGAAGAAACCCGGTTGAGAAACGAGATCGAGCGTGGAGCTTGTATTCTAAAGGCCAGGGAGAACAAGCTGTTCTCGAATTCGATGGATCTGGAACTTTCAATCTCCGTCTTAGCGGTAATGCCTCTAGGACACTTGTCAATATATTGATTTCAAAAGGTTGCGACTATCTTGTTGCACCGTACACAGCTTCAGCTCAAATGGCTTATTTATATCAGGAGCACTACGTGGATGCCATTTTTGGTTCTAGTGAATCATTCTTATATAAGTCTGTTGACAAACTTATTACAGAGATCGACCTTGAAAAGGCGTCTAATCCTTCTGGGGCTACTGATGGCGGTCTTCTGAACATACAATGGATGTCTAAGGCGACACTTTTATCTGATCTTGGTCTCAATCACGATCAGTTTGTTGAGGCTGCGCTCTCAGCAGGAACTTCCCTTACTGGTTATGTCAGCTCACCGTCTGTGGACCAAGTAGTTGCAAACGCTCCTCGTGGAAGTATCACTGCCAATGGTACCCCGATAGCAGTAACTCAATTCAAAGCGGCCCATGATTTATCTCAAGCCCAAGGTTCGCTCTATGTACTTGCTGTATCTTCTGTTGAATCTGTGAATGGTGTTCCATATTCTCAGATATTTCAAAAGGCGCTGGCTGCAGTCGAGTTTCAGCCAGTTATTAAAGACTCTGGACGAATAGAACCATATCAGAGTGCTAGCCAAACTCCCAATGATTCTCATGAGTTCATAGGCCAACGACTCCCAGATGAACTGTACTTTTATTTGTCTAAGGGATTGATTGGTCCTGAGTTGTTAGATGCTATAACCTCTGGCACCCTCTTGGAATATGCTCCATTGGATGGTGGCAGTTGTGAAGAGTATCGCCAGTTTACTTCCAATCTCCAGACACTTCGAGGATCATGTATGTCTCTTTTGGTACAGTTCTTGAATCGATACTATCAGTACAAGGCCATAAGTACCACGTTTTGGTTTGACCGTTCTACTCCAAAGCTGATTCCAAAACAAACTCCTCCTGTTTATGTGACAACAGTTTCGCCATGGATTCTTGGAGACGAAAAATTTAAATCTCACGGGCTTGGTGGTCTGATAACTGCAATGAAGAATAATAGTGCCTCTTTGGCTAGTACTCCATCGAGAGATTCTGTTGTTCATAGTGACGATAGTATCCTGGCCATAGCTGTGTATAGTGCTCTTCAACTCTCAGGATTTGTATCTCCTAACCATCAATTGACTCCCTGGGGTAATGCATTGGCAGCTGGTATTGCACATAATCCAAAATTGGCTGAGCCCTTACTTGTTGCTCTTTCACTCGTTAAAGAAGGAGCTCTAACCTCAAAGCAATTCACTGTGCCATACGGAAATGACTCTGAGGCATCTGATGACAATGACAGTTTAGTATTGATATCACGAGTGGCATGTCATATCCCTATTCGTCATAACCCAATTGGCTATACCGGTCCCCTTAGCAGGTCATTATTGAGCTACCAGGCATTTGTCTCCAAGCAGACTCAAATTTACCGATGGCTTGTTGAAGCTACCGTCGTAAGTGTGTTCTGCAACGGGCGTGCTGAAAGACTTGAACGAGAGGCTAGTACTCAGTGGACAGACTTGGTTTCTAAGTTACCATTTGCAGACGTGACAAGCGCTGCTACCGGAATTGCAACAAAATCATTCCTGGAAGAAGTAGTGTCATCTAAGGATCCAGTTGCTTCACGGAAATCATTGAGTTCCATGTTCAAGCAAGCTGTAGATATCAATGGGGATGTTACAACTGCTCTTCAACTATGGGAAGCTCTCTCAGTTGCTGTTAAGTCAGCTGGCCCTAGTTTAGCCAAGAACTATGATGAATTCGTTAAGGCTGAGAGCTGGCTCGCCGAAAGGAAACTATAGTTAGTAGTTATCTAGATGATATCAACCAAAAAAAAAAGCAAGAAAATTCTACACTCTCCATACTGAGATCCTGTATTTTTAATGAGTTCATAATATATATTCGTTAACATCATGAGCATAGAGCTGGTACTTTTGCAATCCATGAGAGCATAAAAAATGGCCAAATATTTGTCTCACTGTCGGAGTTCCATTGGCTGCACTTGTGGTAGAGGTTGGTGGTTGTGACGGGATGAAGAGGAAGAAGCATTACTTCCGCTTCCATTGCTGCTACTATTGGATGGTACACACCAATGTCGATGGAATCCCCATGCCTGAAGCTGGCACTCCTTGCTGCAATACTTTGTCCTCTTACATCGCCTGCATTTGGCAAATTCACGAGGCTCACTCTCCCATCTACCACATTCAAAATTAGCACACTGCCGTATACCGCTCTTTGCATCGTCTTTTCGACAAGAATTTCGCATAATAACGCCAGCCCAGTATTGGATATCTCTCGAAAAGCTCTTTAAAGTAAACTTTTCAACCATTGGGAAGATATTGATCTCTTCGAGGACGCTCTCTTCATCTAGATCCTCATCATCAGCTTCGAAATTATATGTGAGGTAATCCCATTTTTCACGAGAATCCTCGGTTTCACCATTATGTGAGGCGGTGCCGTTATTATCGACATCCATGAAATGATCCATGTCAACTTTCTTATAAGGAAGCTCTGAGCCCTTTCTTGTTGACAACTTTGGAATCAAGTTCGTGTACTGCAGACATTTCTTCAGGCTTGCATATTTTGATACAAAGGCCAGAATTTCCAATCCCCATAAGATATCCTCCTCTCGTATAACCAGAACATTGTCTTCAAAATGTCGAGGGATATTGAATGATGGATTCGTGGAAGGTCCACTGGTAGCAGAAGGAATGGCCATGCGCGTGTCCATGGTTGCCGTAGTCGCGGGTTGGGTCGCGCCTCTCGGTGGAGGAAGACGTACAGGCCATCCATTTGCTCCAGCACTTGACTCATCCAATAGAGAATCCTCAATAACTGCAACTTCATTTCTATTGGGCCCTTGCGTTGCCGTCAAAGTTTGGTCTTCACCAGCTTCAGCACCTACTTCAGCATCGGTTCTGAATGAAACTACTGTGCTGGTATCACTTGTCATGGTATCCGTTCGGCCCGTTATAGTATGGTCATCTCCTTCAAGAGACAAGGTCTCCGGAGAAACAGACCTGGTTTCCGAATCCTGAGAACCATTATCAGACTCCTGCTGATTATGGTTATGATGATGGTGATGATGATGGTGATGGTGATGTCTTCGATGGTCTCCAGGGACTACTCGGACATTGGCGTGAATCACAGCTCCCGAAGCTTGAGAATGCAATGGCGGGTTTCGGGGGTGTGGTTGCTGCGTACGTAGAGAATTAGCAGGTATAGACGACGCCACAACTTGAAGCACATTCTGTGCAAATGTTGATGCGGAGTTCGCAGACGTTGACATCGGTTGGTGGTCGCCTGGCTCTTGGCACTCGGTATCCTTACTGTGATCAGTTGAAGCTCCTTCAGGTTGGTTGTTGGTTTCAGATGCATAATACGAAGCCGAAGAAGATGATACGGAAGAGCCCATGGATCTCGCAGAGAAAATGCTGGTGGCAGCGGACGATGCCGATACTGCAGATGCAGACGATACTGCGGATGATACTGGCCTCAGAGAAGTTTGGAATAGTCCCGCCTGTTGGGGTCTTAGATGCTGCTGCTGCTGTTGGTGTTGATGATGATGATGGTGCTGCTCTTCCTGCTGGGATTGGTGCTCCTGCTGCTCCTGCTGGAAATACTGGCCATACTGGTGCTTTCGCTGCGACTCAGCCTGCTCGTTTTCCTTTCTCTGTTCACGGGACACCCTCATGTCCTTACTGAGAAGCAATGTCGATAGGGGGCGCTTGTCGCCAGAAGACCGCGCAAATGGAATAGGTTGAAGATGCCTCGATGCTGAATCACTTGCTGAATCCAAGGATAGCAAGAAGTTATCAAGTATTGTTGCCAACACAGGTATCATGCCAGCTTGTACCACGCGACGGCGGATATGCTCCGTTCCCCGGGTACTTAAAAATACCAGACATTGTAATGCTAAAGTCCACTTCCATGCAGATAGAACCATACGCTCCTTCGATTCTACAGTCTCATCTTCATCGTCGCTATCGCCATCAGCTCTTGGCGCTTCATCCCTAGCATTGAGGTCATCGATTGGTCGCGATTTTTTGAAATACTTCAAAGCGACATCGCAACACTCTTTCAAAATGGCAACTAGTCGCTCAAGACCTCCATCAGTACATAAAGTTTCCCTTACTCTTGCGGATGACGAAGTAAGATACGTTAAATGGTTCAACGAGTTCACCAGAGGTTGGTCGGCAGAACAATCCAGTGCCCGGCGATCATACAAGGTTGTTGTAATAGACACCGAGGCTCTGTTCGAGGGCACGGACCTGAAGTTGGAGTCTCTCATCAACCGTCCAGTACCAAGTTCATAGACGTGTAATCCAAACTAAAAGATTTTTTGCGGATACGCTCCTAAATACCACGCCGTTTATTCGCCGTTTTTCTGACCCTGCTGCTGTTGTGGCGGGAAGGTGGCCAAAGGTTCTTTATTTATGAGTCGTGGTGGCGAGGGTTAGGGCTCAGTGTGAGGACTCTGCATAATTCGTTGCCCCATGCTTGTAAAAGACCGAGCTACTGCAGCACAGGTTTTGGGCTGCTGTAAAAAATGCGGTACAATAGCAAAGAACAGGGCAAGTTCCATGAAGCAAACAACGGCTGGTACATTTATGCATGGACTAGTTACAGTATTATAGTATATAGAAGGAGGCAGTACAATGGAAAGGTTGTTCACACGGCAGTGGCCCCTAGGATCTAGTGATTATGCATCTCTCACTATCTGCAGGCACAGGTTATATGCCTACAGTATGTGGATTGACCCACATGCAGAGTGTGCTGCATTGCTGTGGCTATCTGGAAGGCAATCTGGCATGCAATGCAAAGCTAGTATAAAATTGCACTTAGAGCGACTCAACTTCAATTGGTTTCAAGTTTAATAATTTAGTTTTAGTTGTAGTATTTGTGAGAATTTTTTTCAGATATGATGCCCATCAAATTTGCGATAGATTAGCACTGTTAGATATTCCAAAACCCCTACGCCACATGGTGGCGTGCCTAACCTATTGACGATAAATCGTCCGCGGTCACTGCCTAGTCATATTGCATGCATTCTGACTGGTATTACTGCCTGTCTATGACCGTTGCTATGTGGACCCGACTAACAAATGACTAGTAGTAAGCATTGTAAGAATTCTGATTTAGAAGGCTGTGCTTTTTGAGCCTATGAACTCTTCATGTATAATGAGCAGACCCAATAAAATTGATTCTCGAAATATATATTTTTCATACAAATCAGCTAGCTAGCTGTGTGTCTCTGTGCAGGCAGTGGAGTTGTTGCACTCACACTGTGGCTCGTTCTGTTCAGATCATTCACGGCCGCACCTAAATTCTTATCTGTAGAGGATCTTTCGATTTAATATATCCAGCTTGGAGAATCAACAGTAAGAGAACAACCAATATAATAATATATAGCTACCAGTATATTCTAACTCAGCATATGTTATGACAGCACCTACCATTCCTGATAGAGTATCGCGGTTTGCACGCACTGATGACGATTCAGAATATGTGGAGCCTGCTTCGACAGAAATGTTTTCAGGACCAGCATCTGAGTCGGTAGCTTCATCGTACTCATCTTTCCATGTTCACAGTTACACCAGCAATGGCAGTTCCCATCGTCGATTGTCTTCAAGATCAAGGTCCGGACATCGAAATTCGGAGCAAAGTGTACGAGCATCGATCCATGAAGATGATCCTGATGCTATGACTTCGTCGGTCAGTTCCATCGGAAGTACTTCGCATTTCTTGCACAGAGACAGATCTGAATCAAAGTCTAGCTTTCGGTTTTTCTCATGGGATGATATTGAGCATGCTCAGGGATCCTCGACAACGGGAGAAGAAGTTGATGCTGAGGTGTATGAGACGGTTTTTCGAGACCAAGATGATGATGGTGATGGATCCGCTACCTATGAGGAAGAAGAAGGAAGCACTCTTGAGAATGATGGGATTGCTGTTGCCATGTCACCTTATAGGCGTGCAGTCGGACAAGGTGGACGAGGTCCATTCGACTTAACTACTGGTGCTGCTACTGGTGATGGTGACAATTCTTCACAAGATGAGACATTACTTCACTCTACAGAAGAGCCTGCATCATCCAACATTCGACGTCGAAGGTCATCGAATTTTTATTCAGATTCGGGAATTGAGGAGCCATTGCTGCTATCATCTCAAGAACAGTCCAGATATGGCGAGTATCATTTTGGTTATCACAAGTCAACCCGATTACAACAACGCTTCTTTATTGCAGAAGAGGAGCTGGTTATCGCTCTAGCAGGGTTTAAGACATCTAAAATTAAACGATTCCTTTATTGGTTGTTGTGTATCGGGACATTTGGTATTGCATTTTTGATATTAAGATGGTTCCCGCGGTTGCGAATAAGCTGCATTGGCACTGAAACTGCCCTTGGTAAATGTGATTGGATAGTGGTGGAAAACCAATGGGGAGAACTTTCAATTGTTGAAATTTCTAATAGCCGTTATAACAGACACCTGTCGACAATCTTCAGGCAAAAAGATTTCCCAGAGGATGACGATAAAGAAGTGCCTCAAGCAGGACAACATACTAGTCCATCTGATAGTGTTATCGAGGAGGAGGAAGATGAAGAATATATTGATGAAGATCCACTTGTGCCATCACTGAGATATTTTGAATACCGTTATATCAAATTCATTTATCACCCGATAAAGGACATCTATTTGACAAATTATGACTGGATAGATCCCAATTGGCGTAATGCTGAAACAATAAAGGATGGCCTAGATTCTGATACTCAAACCGATCGTGAACAGATATTTGGCTCTAACAGTATAGTTATCAAAGAGAAGACAACTAGCCAGCTTTTGGTTGATGAAGTTTTGCATCCATTCTATGTGTTTCAAGTGTTTTCGATAGTTCTATGGTCGTTTGACCAGTACTATTATTATGCCACCTGCATTTTTATCATATCGATTGTTTCTGTTGGCAATGCTTTAATGGAAACCAAACAAGCACTTGGGAGACTACGGGAGATATCTAAATTTGTTTGTGAGATCAAGGTTCTCCGAAGCGGTTTCTGGACCACAGTGAAATCAGATGAACTAGTTCCAGGAGATGTTTATGAGCTTTCTGATCCTTCAATTTCTGCATTTCCATGTGACTCGATTCTTCTATCTGGAGATTGTATTGTCAACGAAAGCATGTTGACGGGTGAGTCTGTACCGGTATCAAAGATTCCTACCACGGCAGAGGTATTGTCCGCATTAGATTCAAACGATGGATCATCAGACCTTGCCAAACACTACTTATTCAGTGGAACAAAGATCATTCGTGTCAGAAAGCCAAAGTCACCTTCTAGTGATGATTTTGATGCAGCTCTAGCAATGGTGATGCGAACGGGATTTTCCACTACCAAGGGCGCCCTTATAAGATCCATGATGTTTCCAAAGCCAAGTGGATTCAAATTTTATGAGGACTCCTTTAAATATATTGGTTTTATGGGTATGATAGCAGTGGTTGGTTTTTGCATATGTACTGTCAACTTTGTGCGAATGCAAATGCCTATCCATCTTATTGTATTCCGGGCATTGGATCTAATAACCATTGTAGTACCACCAGCATTACCCGCGACTCTGACCATTGGAACCAACATTTCCCTTTCTCGTCTCAGGCACAGGTCCATTTTCTGTATTAGTCCTAATAGAGTCAATGTTGGTGGGAAGCTTGACGTTATTTGCTTTGACAAAACAGGAACTCTCACTGAAGATGGTTTAGATGTTTTGGGTATTCATCTTGTACGTAACAGTAAATTCAGTCGCCTGAACCATAGTACGGACGAAATGATTGCCGATGGAGCTGCCGACAAAATGATGGCGGCCATTACAACGTGTCACTCGTTGCGTCGGTTGGATGACGAATTGATTGGAGATCCTCTAGATGCAAAGATGTTTGAGTTCACAGGTTGGACATTTCATGAAGAGGAAAATCATGGTGCACAGTCCCGGTTTTCTATTGCTCCAGATGGCTCCAATTCTCTCACCACCGTAAAGACATTTGAATTCGTATCTCAGCTTCGTCGAATGACTGTTATAGCCAAAGCCCAGGATGGTTCCCGATGGGTGTATCTTAAGGGTGCACCTGAAATCATGAGTCAAGTGTGCGATCCAAGCTCATTCCCGACAAATTACAATGAGCTTCTTCACCAATACACCCATCGTGGTTACAGAGTGATTGCAGTTGCAGCGAAGGAACTCGATGGCCGGACACCAGTAGGTGACATTACAAGACAAGACTCTGAAGCCGACCTTGAATTTATAGGGTTCATCATATTTGAAAACAAGCTTAAGGAATCTACCACTGCTGTTATTGATGAGCTTTCTGCTGCGAAAATTCGCACCGTTATGTGTACTGGTGACAACGTTTTGACTGCTATCAGTGTTGCTCGTGAATGTCACATCATCCCAGAGAATACTGTAGTATTTGCTCCGCATTTTGAAGAACAGAGCGAAAATGACCCTGAAGAAAAACCTGTTGTTCGTTGGGAATCAATTGATGATCGGTCTGTTGTTTTGAATGCTTTGATGAGACCTGTGGACATTAATATAACGCGATACTCTATTGCGGTTACTGGAGATGTTTTCCGCTATATCACTAAATTAGGATCTGAAGAGCAGGTTGAACAAATGCTGGTGATGGGCAGCATCTTTGCGCGTATGTCACCAGATGAAAAACAAGATTTGGTGGAAAGGCTGCAAGCCATTGGCTATACAGCAGGATTCTGTGGTGATGGAGCCAATGACTGTGGTGCACTGAAGGCTGCAGACGTGGGGATTTCTCTGTCAGAGGCTGAAGCCAGTGTTGCTGCTCCGTTCACATCTCGCAATTTCGAGATCGGATGTGTTTTAGATGTGGTTCGAGAAGGGCGTTGCGCGCTTGCAACCAGTTTCAGCTGTTTCAAATACATGAGTCTTTACAGCGCAATTCAATTTGTTACTGTGAGCATTCTATATGGATTCGGGTCGAGTCTTGGAGACTTCCAATTTCTTTGGATTGATCTGTTTTTGATTTTACCTATTGCCATCTTTATGGCTTGGTCGGAACCATTCCCAACTCTGTCTACAAGACGTCCAACAGCCAATCTCATGTCTCGTAAAGTCCTGGTTCCATTACTTGGGGAGATTTGTGTTCTATCAGCATTCCAGGTTTTTGCTTGGGCTTTAATTCGAAATCAGGACTTTTATGTTCCACCGTTGAGAGGTGGTGAAGACGATGAAGTAGCTAGCTCTGATAACACGGCTCTCTTTTTGATGTCGTGCTTCCAGTATATTTTCATTGCAGTGATTCTATCAGTTGGCCCACCATACAGGCAACCGATGTACAAGAATGTGCCCTTTTTGATTACTATTGCAGTGTCTACTGCACTTACAGTGGGGATCATGTTTATAGATCCCAGTAGTTGGTTTGGCAAGCTCATGACTATGTCATACACCAATGGAGTCTATAAGTTCATTTTGGTAGTCATTGCCGCTATTAATTTTGGTGCTTCATGGACTAACGATAACATTGTTGCACCTTGGGTTGCAAAATGTTTCATGAGCCTTCGACGAATGGCAGGATATCGTAAAACTCGCAAGCGTTACAAGGTTTTGCTGGAGAAGTTAACAGTATAGAAATACAAATCAATAGACACGATTATCGATATATCATATACAATAGACTGGGGAACCAGGCAACTAATTGGCTCTGGTTCACACAATGTAATCCTATCTATCTAATGATGGCTTTCGCTTTCATGCTCGTCATGGTGCTCGTGATGTCCATGCTCCCATGGCTTTCTCCATCCAAGCATTACTGGACCTTCCTGCGTTAGTTATGTTTTGACACATCTAGTACGGACCTCTCGAACTCGATAAAATATCCAGAACCACATAGTTGCACCCAGAGCCTTGGCAATAATTCTATGAGATAAAGCGATCTTGGGGAATGGCAGCGTTGAGCTGCCAGCCGAATACTTTCCGTGGCCGGCCATTGAAGTAGGAGTGAAAGTAAGATAGGATTTGGATTGGTGGAGGCTATTCTTGTAACGGATCGTAACTTCTATGGCTGATGTCGGGCCAGTTAATCCACGATGTAAAGTTGTTTTTCTTTTTGTTTTTTATCACCCTTTTCCTATTCAATTATCTTTTCTATTTGGTTTATTTGTGACAGTTGTATAAATTTGTAACTAATATAATTGTTAAACATATCTTCACTGATTAATACTATCTTGTACAATCTCGGAGTGGAACGTTTTGATATATGCATGCATTCACTTAACGGACCCAACTGAAATTTTCAAGGCCACACCATATACCGTTCTAACCTTGTAATGGAAAATACATTTGCAAAGAGGCCAGAAGAGCGGCCGGAGCAGATTCACCAGATCTTGGAGACTCTGGAGCGATACAATGCTGAGTCCATTCCAGTTCTGGAAAGTTACGTGGCAGTTCAGGCGTCTGGCGGTGCCAACGACATCTCTGCCAACTTAGCACTGTTGAAGCACTATCAGTTCAACACTCGAGTTGCTAAAGACGATGTTATCATCACAATTCTTTCCAAGGCACTCGTTCGATTCTATGCCTCGGACTTCATCTGTTCATTGCATTTGCTTCCATCAACTGTTCTGACAGCAGAGAACCCCGCTTCAGACACTTTGGCTGATCAAGCTCAAAAGCTCTTCCATCTTTACAACCTATTGGATTCGGCTCGATATGCCGAATTCTGGAGTACATTTGAAAATGACGACTCATATGCTGACATTGTAGCTGATGTTGTTGGATTTGAAGACGATATTAGACTTTCAATTGCCAAGACTGTCGAAGCAGCCTGCAAGCAGATTTCTGTGTCAGTGTTCCAGGATTGGAGCAACTTGTCCGAATCAAGGTTTTCTGACTGGGTTGAAAACACTCTACAGTGGTCTATCAAAAACAAGAGTGTCATTATACCCAATAAAAAGGATAATGAGCCTAAGGTTGTTGTTACGACTGAAGAAGTTAAGTTTGAGCAACTTTCACGATTGATCAAGAGAGCTTACGAAGCAGAGCTTGTTGTGTAGAGCTTGCAATGTTAATGTAATCTTTCATGCTATGCAAACGATTATTAACGCCAAATTTGTATGTATGATGTTTCGTTTAAAAAAAAATTCAAAAAAAAAACCGTAATTTGATCCTTTAGATATTAAATATCACAAGATGCGTAACCGGAAATAGCTAACGCTTGTCAGCAGCTGCAACCGGTTGATGCATTTGTGGATGCATTTGTGGGTGCATTTGTGGGTGCATTTGATGAGGTACCATGGGTGGGAAAGCAGTGCTAGTTGAAAGAGGATGATCCTGTGGTGGGCGATTGACATCATGAGGATGAGGCAAATACATGGGAGGAGCACCATTCGGCATTTGACCAACAGGAATATGCGTCATTGGTGGAGGTGGCATGGGGTACCCACCTGGGACTCCAACAGGAACTCCCATAAAGGGCGGATAATTGAATGACATATTGCCTGGCACCATGACTCCCATTGGAGGATGAGGATAGTGTGGTACCGACATGCCAGGAATAAGATGCTGTTGAGCTAGCTGCAAAGGTTGCGACACAGGCGACAACGGAATATTAGTGCTGTTAGCAACGCTGTGTTGTTGGTATTGCTGTTGTTGTTGCTGGTTTAATAATGGCAGTTGAGCTTTCATAGGACTTGCAGGGGACACCGATGGAGAAGTTGCAGTTTGCTGTCGCTTCATATTTTCTCTCTCTTGACGATCTGCCATCATGAATTGGTCCAGCATCGATACAGAGGGAGCTGAGCTAGCAGCAGACTTCTTGAACATAGGTCTTGGAAGTGCCGAAGGAGCAGGAGATGAGTGGAAACTTGACCCTGAAAAGAATGAACCTCCAGGAGCTGAAGATGTTTGCCCTGCAGGTTGTGGAGCAGTATTGTTAGAGTCATCTGTCTTTGATCGCCGGGGTTTATTATTCCCGTTGCTGCTTTTTGGCGACAATGACCCTCCTTCACCAAATATATCAGGAAAAAGAACTTTCCTGAGATCCTCCGAGCTGCTTCTCCTAACAGTCTCAGGTTCAGGAGTAGGAGTACCAGCTGGTGTAGTCCCCACAGGAGTATGCGTTGCCGCTGTCGGTTTAGGCGTTCCTTTCGGAGTTCCCTTCGAAGCTTGTTTGGCAGTTAATTTGGCCGTCTTAGAAAGCGTCGGTCCGATACCATTAACACCATTCTTTTGCGACTTTTTATCATTTGCCTTGATGAAATTCTCCGAGCCTGGGTTGTCAGGTTTAGGCCCTCCAGACCTTACGTCGTGTTTGGCCGTGTCGAACTTTGGCTCATCCTTATTAGCCGGTGGTCGCTTCTTTCCTCCCTTCTTATCGCCCTTTGGTCGAGGACTACCTACTGATACCGAGGGCTGCTTTTTAGCCAAAGCAGACTGCACTATGGCAGGATTTGTGATCAAAGATGTCGAGCCACTAGGCTTGTCAGACATCTTTCACAATCAAATAGACTCAATATAAAATGGAATCACAATCAAGTCAAGTCTGTCACTATTGATGAACTCAAAACAGAAAAAAATAATCTATACTTGGACTTGAAAAATGTGTTCATAGTCTAGAGATCAAAATACGAATATGCACTTGGATTGTCGTCGGTTCTGTGGGGTCGAACTTGGCTTGGTTGGCTGGCGGACAATAACAGACAGGCAAAGCAAACAGCAGATAAAACAACCACGGGTTTGACAACAACAAATATCAATAAGAACACTAAACCAAGTGAATATGAATTGAAATCCGATCACTCGTAATAACAAAGATAGATGTAAGGTGACTGGCTCTATGTTGCACATCTAGCGGTGACTTTAGGCGGCACATGGCGGTCAGGGTAACATCATGAGTTCTGGTGCGTATAATCATCAAGACGCATGTTAGTGGGGTTAACACATTCCAGTCTTGATCTGGTGTTTGATCAACGATGGTTCTTCATAATTCCAAATGGGACAAGCGTGCGAAACGTCAGTATCTCAAGAAGCATGGTCTCACTGCTTCAGATGTGGCAAGAAATAAACTGGATGGTGGGAAACCCAATGATCGTGGCGATTACGAAGACGATCTAGAGGACGTCGAAGTTTTAGCTAAGAGAGGTCAGCTAAACAGCGGCTCAGAGGCTACTGGAGACCGATCTCTAAATGGAAGAGGTAGTGGTGATGAGCAAGGAAACGAAAGTGAAGAAGATGATAAAAGTAATGAGGAGGAAGCTGTTGACAGCAATCTGTGGAGATATCAAGATCTCGATGACGATGATGAGGTTGACGGAGTTGAACTCTCTCAGACGGAAAAGGAATTGGTGCATCAAGCGGCATTACGTCCGCAGCTAGAACGAAAGGCCCATATCTTAGAATTAGATGATCCCGAAGAATTCATTCGCATGAATGCGGACATTGAGCATGCCAGGATGGTTAAGGATATCAAACGTCGATTCAAGTCTAGTTCATCAAAAGCATCTACTAATATACATAACCCTGACGACGATATCGACAGATTCTTTGACGAAGTGGATGGGATAAACAACCTCGCAGTCCAACCCAAAAATTCGGAGTCTGCTTCTGGACCGACCCCGAATGCATCTGCGGTCCCCACTATAGATGCGTCCAAGCAGGAGTACTTAGACTTCCTTCTGTCGTGAATAATACGGCTCGCAATAAGACTCCGTACGGCTCGGGGCGCCGGGCAAGTTTTAACTCCGAATGGAAATCAGATCGGCAACGCACATATGCAGGACACTGACAGACAGACCATTCTGCACAATGCAACGGTACCAGGAAAGGTCCTCCGACTCGTTGGAAAAAGGCCACGCTATCCAGGTTGGTAGTCAATATTAGTGACCGTGGATGAGATTGGAGACTACGAATGTCTAAAGTATTTATTGTGTTTTATTCTTTTTCGTCCGCTATGTAATATATCTCGCCTCAAGTTGAGTTTTCTTTCTTTCATATAACCTATTCTACTATTACATTTTTCCTTCTTTGAATATAATAAAGTTGGTTGGTTCATTCAGTCGTAACATATATACATAATAGTGATGCTTTTATCATTAAAAAATTGCTTTCAGCGTTGACACCATGGTTCGCTGGGCTTTCCATATGGTGGAAACAGTACTAGCAGGTCGTAAAGGAATCATCTGGAGTTGTCTGGGTACAATGGAGCTGTGTATAGACTTGACAATAGACGTCGATCCAGAAGAAGAAGTTGGCGCAACATCTGTAGTTTGAGTTGACAGCTCCAGTGCCAACGATGTAAATATAATGCTATCCACAAATCTTGCTCTATAAACAGATTGCGAAGAAGTTGAGCATCGCTTACTGCTCGACTTAGCTGGCAGCGGCGATGTAATACTCCGAACCATAGGTGAGATTGCGGAATGCTCCTTAAAATATTTATGTCGTAAATCCGTAACAATAGAATCAACGTAAAATAAATCTACTGATTCTGGAACGAGTACTTGCAGAGTGTGATCATGTACCATAGCGATTGGCTTTCCTCTAAAATAAAACTTCCAAACAGGAACCTGGTTATCCAGCTCCTGCTTCCATCGGCCAATTATATACTCGGTAGATTCATCGCGAACGGCATACGAACCATCATGCTCCTTGTCAATTGTCCACATAACTGGCTGGTTAAATATATCCGCCGTCACTGTCTCTTTCCCCTGACTTTCAGGAGACCTAGATCGCCCCCGGTAGGTGTAATTAAAGCCACCGTCCTCAGATTCCGAACTTGGGCTTGGCAATTTGCTTGGCGACGATGACCTCGATGACAAAGTGGTGATTTTCGGTGTGCAGCACGTTGCAAACAAGACGCCCTTTTCATTGAATTCCGCTAGTGGCATCTTGCTCTCGTCGTAACTATATGCCACATAGCTTGGTGGTTCGCCCCGTATTAATGTCTGGTTTATGCATTGGCCAAGATCGCCGCCATGTATGCTCCTTCTTCGGTTTAGATACGAGCCCTTTTTAGGCCCCTTTCTAGATGCCTTCTTAATATCGAAAAGTGGATCAGCGTGTCTATTTTGATGAACTCTTTGTATTTGAGAAGCGATATCATGACCTGATTTAACGCTTCTAGCCAGGTAGTAAACTTCCATGGTTTGTGGCCTGGCAGAGCCAGATGTTCCCGTATCACCAGCCAGCACCAGACGACCGTTCTCCATGATATGTCTGATCTAATAAAAATAATATAGTATTCGGGTGGCCAACGCTTGTATATATATAATATCCAGGAACGGGCATTAATAGTTTATTACCGATGAGTTTTTCTTTTTCTACAAATTTTTGTGGGTCGGACAACTAATGACATGCATGGCTAATTGCTTTTTTCACTGCTTACCGTTAGCTGTACAGTAATGACAGACTAATGGAAGGGGTGGTTTGGGCGATGACCAATACGTGTATTAGGTCATGTCGCCACAATGACCTGTTATGTCCGCTCGAAAGCATATCCCCGCGGCCGGTTCCGTGGACGTTAAAGTTTTTTAGTCATACGGCAGCTTTTGATATCAAATGTTACGACGGAATGCAAATATGACAATACACTAGAAGTCCGTTCAAATATTCATTTCTCGTGTTCAGATGACTTTATTTGCCCTGGAACACCCATGATTTTTTTTGATTCTCGGTCGGCTCTTTGTTGTTCTCCGTATTGGTGCTCAAGATCCCGAGATCAGGTTAGGGATCGGTCTACCGACATATTTAGGCCGGTGCGGGATTGTACTAGTTACCGACTACCAAAAACCGGAGATTAGTTCGATGTGGGTCACTAGTGTCTCGCATTGGAATTATCGTCCGACGAAGCCGATAGAGCAATGTATTTTACCTAGTCCGTATGCCTGTGTATCTACACTGGTGTTGCCTGTTTCATCTCGTATCACATGTGTCATCATTTTAGTTTAGTTTAGTTTAGTTGCCCATGTAATTTCGTAAATACAGCAAAAACAAACTAAAGCAAGAAAAATAAAATCTTTTCTGAAACTGGAAGTGTGCTTAAACAGAATTTAACCATTCACAGAGAATCGACACATATCTGAGGACGAGAGCTGCAGCATACACAGAAGAACAGAATGTTGTTTCAAAGCGCGGACAGACCACTGAAATGCAAATTTATAAGTTAACAATACTAAATAATAAAATAATAAAAACTAACCATCTAACTAACTAATAGAGGTTGACTCTGTTCTCGCTGTTGTCGTAGTCTTGCCCGTCTTTGAGCCAGTGTTTCATTTTCCTGTTGTGCCGTCAGCTGGTCAAGCTCCTTCTGCTTCTTGAGACGGGACCTTCGGGCGCTCAGGGTTTCTTCATCATTGTCGATGACCTCTACTCCAGCGGACGAAAGGGCACCGTTCAAACGTTGTCGATAACTGACTACATTAGCATCAGTGGCTTGGGCATTACTAGTCATATGATGAGACATCCTATCCAGGGTATCAAGGTAAATATGTTCCTCATAATCCCGATTGGCTACATGATAGAGTTCCAGTAATGACATATTCGGTTTCTTGTCGAGTGGATGAGAGAACCTGGTATCTTGAGCATTACTCTGGATAGCAATAGCGTCTTCTATCAAAAGCCTTTGCTGTGCCTTTCTTCCAGCTTTCCTGATCTCCAACTCCTCGATCAACGACTTGGCCTTGATGCCTGAATAGGGCATCATACCTGATTTACCTGACAATATAATGTTGGCCTTATCTGCAACTGTAGAAGGATCAAATGAGGTGAATCCTAAATGATCTCGATCTCCTCCTGTCAAAGCTTCATCATCATTATCACTTCCGAAGCTATTCTCACCATCACCTTTTTCTCCATTTTTGCCCTTTTTCTTGTTTGTCTTATTCTTTTTCTGACTCTGTTTAAGCTTCCTTTCGATCTTAGCCTGTCCCTCTTCAGTTTCATTCACATCCAGTAGATTGTTCTGGTAATCATCATCGTCACTTTCGATCGTAGCCATACCACTACTGACCGACATTGTGGGAGATAATGCACGGAACTCCACAGACATGGGTCTTGGGCGGGGTTGCTGGTTGGTTCGCTTTGCAAGAACCTCTTGAGGAGTTAATGCAAATTCTGAAGGCATTCCAACGTAGTTGACCCCGTCCAGAGGATTGGTATGAAAATTATCCAGTTCCAGTTGTTTTTGGGTTATACTAATTCGACGATGGTGTGTGGCTCCATGGTTTGGTTTGGCCTTTTTGGAGAGCAAAGGAGGAAGTCGTAGCTGTATAGGGATAGGTGCTGGGTAGTAAACCAATTTTTCGTTATTTTCCGTCATTATGACAGAGGGGAATACACCATGAGGGGTTGGCGTTCCAGCAGGAAATACTGCGGAGCTAGTTAAAGACTTTCTAGCTGACGGAGAAGTTGTGCCTCTGGATCTCTGTCTTGGACGTGGTTCTGGCATGTTTTCAAGATCCTCCTCGTAGCTATCATTGATTTCATTGGCAATATCCACACCCCCAGGATGAACTTGACTCTCCAAATGATCCACTGTATCTTGATTGGCCTCTCCAGTGTCTGTAAGTGATGCAGAAACCAGTCTTTGAGGTGTAGGATGATACAACACCGCATCACTCTCCACTACTTGGGCAGACTGGCTTTCAACAGGAGTTAATTCACTGTTCTCTATTACACCAGAGTGTTGATCGACAACCCTGATGAGACCACTTATATTGCCAGCATCATCACCAGTCATTCCATTCAGACTATCACCTCTAACATCCTCAATACCATCGTCAACATCTTGAGAAGCAGCTTTATTGCTTCCACTAGGCCCCATCAATGTTTCATGCATCAGCTCTTCATTGAAATAGCCTGAATAAGAAGGCTTGACTTGTGGTTGATGGTCTTCAACGGTTAGTTTAGATGCTACCTCTTCCAGATCCTCCTTTACAGGTCCTTCATTCCTGACATGGACCCCATCAAAGTCTTCAAACAGTTCATTATCAACATTTTCAGGCGCACGTTTCGAAAGAGTTGGAGGACGCATTAATATAGTAGGCCCTGAACTATTAGCAGCCTTTGCAGAAGAAGTCTTTCTCGCAAGCATCATCATCATACCGTCGTCTTCAATATGTGATGGATGTGACTGCCTAGCGTCAGAGTAAGCATGAACTTCGCGCACAAATTGATCCTGGTGGTGGGAGTTCTGCTGAACAGAGGAAGCTAGAGTCGTCCTATTGTCAGATAAAGAATTCCACGGCGTAGAAACGATGTTCTCATGAAGTTCATCTCCAATCAAATTGGGATTAGGCTCTCTAGAGTCTGTCATGGCCAGGAACGAGCAAACTCTTTAATATCCTCTGAAGGAGTGTCCAATCTTCAAGGCACCACTTACTGAATCAGACAGTTCTAAACTTAGACTGTTGTCTTAGCAACTGACAGCCGCGCTTCCTACCTACTTGGGTTCGATATCTATTGAGTGAGTATAGAGAGTAAATAAGGCAGAATCAACAAACCATCAAGGATGAGAGAATTTTGTACTACCACAGAAATACTTGCTGTATATTTGTAGAAGTTAAGATGTGTGGGCAAGTTGTTTAGTAAATATAACCGATTCTGTAGCGAGCAGTCTGGATCATGCGTGGAGCTGCTGCATCTGATGCATAATACAGGTAACCCAGGTAGAGATCGGGGCAATTTCCTGAAGATCACGCATTTATCGATCGGAATGTCAACTCGTTGGTCTCGGATCACATACAAAATTAATGGCACTTAAGTTATGAATCTTGCATATGTTTACGAGCGTTGGCTTTATGCATAGTGTGACGTAAGCAGCATTGTGAACGCCTTCTTCATGTCGCCCTGCTCACAAGGGCTTTAACGTAAAAAAGAGTCCATGACAAAATAAATCGCTGAGACTCTATTGAATCATATTTTATATATTTGAATCTGCTGGATAAACATATGACTATCGTACTAAGTTATATAGTATGAATATGTAAATTGACCATAATTGATGATTAGACCGTGCTTTATCGATGAATAGCAAATCAACTTTGGGTATATACCTGGTTTCGGACTTCGAGTTAAACAGCCCTATAGATGTTTTCTTCGTGCTATACCATTTGTAAAAGTTGGGCTTTTTAAAATAATGCATTTATCTTCTGCTTGTTAACCGACCACGACCATTATGGGTGCTAGATTATATCCACAGAGCATTATTCCAATCGTTCCTTTATAAGATATATTTTTGGTATAAATATTAACTTAAACCTTTTACAGTTATAGTGGTTTTGCTCTTGATATTCTCCTGAGAATTACATAATTCTTACACCGTCATCCTGTGACATATAATATCCAATAACTTATAGATTTATATTAAGGTTGCATATGCATGCAGTTCGGGCCTGCATAACGGAATTAGCTCCATAAGTTAGTTCACAGAAGTTTGAGCTCTCCAATATCTCAAATGCCTTAATAGTATTACATGAAACATATTTCCTATGTTTAATCTCCATTTCTGAAACATAGTCATAGAACGAGGTTAGAACGAGGTCACATCTGGGCAAGTCGGTTGCTAGTAGTTCCTTCCACGAAGCTCAAGCTGCCTTACAAGTATGAACTCTGACCAGCAATTTTTATAGAAATAAAACGGGCTACTGGAACCCGACAATTCTGTTACCACGACACAGTACATGTAGTTAATTCATTTTCGTCAACCTCTATACGGCAGCAGTTGGGGGTGACTGGCATGGGGGTGCTTCGCATGCTGCAAACCTCCCTACTTGCGAATATAAAAAGTCTTCACGGACACCTTATATTTGTTAGGTATATATTAATAGTTACCCGAGGTTTGAGCTGCGTGCTTACCTTGGCCATAGCAAATCTCTCGCTTAAATTAACATTGGTATTACATACCTAGCGTCGGACTCCTATTTCGGGTGGGGGTCATAGGGCGTGGGCTTGCGTTATCGGGACGATATTGTCATCTCAGGTTAATTAGTTATCTATCATTTGTTTAAATACCACACAAGGGTAGAAATTGATCCAGAAACCTATGTTGTAGTCAGCCAGAGGCCAATATCGATTGAATACTAAGCGAAACAAGGCTTGGGTGAACTTAAACTTGAACTTGCAAAACCAACAATAACAAAGAATCAAATCAAATCAATGAAGACGTTAACGCTAACGGTGACCCAGAAGCGGGTTATCACAGTAATAGCGTGCTTTTTCTCGAGTTTAGGTTGTGGAACTACCTATGTGTATTCGACATACTCTACCCAGTTGGCAGATCGAGTGGGCCTCTCAGCAACCCAAGCTTCGATAGTAGGGACTGCTGGTCAGGCAGGCATGTCGATTTTTGGTGCAGTAGCAGGGTCTCTGATAGATAAGCATAGACCTCAGATCCCCATCTTGATAGGGGCCGTTTTGATTTTTGGAGGATTCAGGACAATGTACGAGTGTTATGTGAACAGGATTCATAATCTTCCATTGTTGGTTATTGCCTATACTATTGTGGGATTCGGCAATACGTTGGTATTCAATTCAAGTGTTCGATGCGCGGCCATGAACTTTGTGAAATCGAGAGGAACTGCCACGTCGGTCCCTATGTCAGCATTTGGTCTATCAGCATTCTTCTTTTCAACAGTGGCTGGTGTATTATTCCCGGGTGATACCCAAGGGTTCATGCTGACACTTAATATTTTGACTGCAAGTTTGGCACTGGTTAGTGTTCCATTTATCCACGTACACAAGGATCCTCTGCCAAACTCGGATGAAGAGAATGCACAAGAAGATGGTGAACCTGGTACTGCAACTGAATCGAGCAGTCTGATTGAGGACGAGATTATTGGAGTTGATGGTATTGATGTTGTTGAGCGCGACAGTTGTGACGAGGACGATCATGATTCTGAATCGATTGTTTTGACCTCTGGGGAAAATGAGTCTTCATCAAGCCGTCCATTTTCGTCGAGTGCTGATAGCTCTGGGAAAAAGGAGAAGGATTCACATGAAAAGACTGGTTGGAGATTGCTTGGGCGCAAAGACTACTGGGAATATTTTATTTTGCTTGCACTCGTGAGTGGAGCAGGACAGATGTATATCTACTCTTGTGGATACTGTGTGAGAGCACTTATACATTATTCCAATCCAGATTATTCGCCGTCAAAGGTTCAGTCGCTCCAAGCTCTTCAAGTTGGTCTCTTGTCATTGACAAATTTCGGTGGTCGCCTAATCAGCGGCACTGTGTCTGACATATTGGTTCATAGACTCGGAATTCAGAGATTATGGGTTTTAGTTGTGTCACTTATTATTGGATTTGTTGGACACATTCTAGCAACGGTGATAACTAGTGCCTTACATTTGTGGGTGGTATCATTGTGCGTAGGAATGTCGTACGGCCTTGTGTTTGGTGTTTATCCTAGTATCGTCAGCGAAAGCTTTGGATTGAAGAACTTTTCTCAGAACTGGGGATGGGTAGCTGCATCTCCTATTTTTTCAACGTATATCCTGAACATGATATTTGGAACGATCTATGACTCAAACAGTATACCTCGCGATGAGGGCCAGGAAGGACACGTTTGTATAAAGGGAGTTGCATGCTACGTTGAAGCATTCCATGTTGCATGGGGTGTTTGTAGTTGTGGTATTATCCTTTGCTTGTATATGATATACGAGAGAAAGGGTATCCATCACCATCATTATGCTCGAATCGACAATTAATTATAGATAGACAGACTAGTATTTATACGAAATAGAATATACACATACCATAAATACCATACATACCAAACATATCTCAATTATTCTGTTGTATTTGTGATGATTGCTTTAGGGAGAGTATCAAAAACAATGTTCATGATTGATCCTATGCAACTCGGACAACGAATCTCTTCGCCGCTTCGAAGATTCCTTTGAATTGATATTTATAAGACTATGATAGACAACTAGTGGCTTCTTTGACCATCCGGATATGAATATAGAATATGATTCAAGTCGGATGGCTTTAACCAAACATCAACTTCGATGGTAAAAACAGAAATTTCAAGTTCTCGAGGGGTCGGGTTCGTCTTTATATCGAACTGATTAATCTTCCCCCAATATGGTATCACCGAAAGTTATACCGTACCATTGAATATATCAAGGGAAATCCGCATTTGTTAATATAGTCTCTTGTTTGGTAGTCTCTTGGATGGGAATATTTGGAGATGTCGTATTATATCACAACAACGGGTCACAACATGGCTGTGACACACTGTCAATGGCACAAGCGACCGAATGGAATTTTTCTTTGAATAGAGTATTTTAGATGGCGAGATCCTGTAATGTAAGAGAAGCGCTAGAAAATTCTACACCTGCCACAATATGCCATGCCGTGAGACAGCTTAAAGTTCACACAACAGATACGTTCACTCAAAAGCGTGGAGCTCACCGTACGCAAAAAAATCACGTTTTCTATTAGTTAATTGTTTTTCAATTTTTGGTGGCATTTTTTCAATGGAAATAGTCTGCGGAAAGGTGTAACTGACAGGTCCGAACGAGGTCACCCTGAAACTAAAAATTCCCAGACTAGTATCACGCGTTTGTCACCAGTTATTAAACAGTAAGAGCGAACCTAATAATATAAATTGTAGGTAATTTCATGGGCGTTGTAGTGTACTTCAAAGAAGTGTCAATGACGATGCCACACTCGCAGACATAGACAAAAGGTTCGTTAACAGAAGTCGCACGACTTCAATACCAAATTCTAACCGACCTCAATAGCCTTCAGGAGCAACTCCAGTCAACACCATTACTTTAACCTAAGAGGCGTCTAGAACCAGATTATCTGTTTCTCATGATTCGCCGTGGCGGACTTCCCGGCAACCAGCCATTCTGCTGGATTGACATATAACTGCTGACCCAATAATACAACACCACGATAATATCTATTCCTCAGCAAAATTTGAAAATGCTGGATATCAGTGTATCATAGAAGGTGATATTATGACAAGCAATTATTGAAACGTACAGCTGCGAATTGATAGTGCAATGCGCTTGAAAAAAAATGAATTCTCACATTTTATACTACAATTCTTTGTAACATGTAGCCGGGAGCGATTTATACTGTATTTTATATGTGTTTGAGCGCTAATAATTTCATGAAAAAACACTTTGATCATTTGCTGTGCTGGACGTGTTTGCTTCTTTCTAGCAGACGCCACTGCTTTTGCTTTGCTCTCTAGTAAATTCAATGTATTAGGACAGCAACCAACAAAGCTGGAAACCTAACTTTATAACTTTCACTCAACATTATTTGTGATTTTTTTCGCAACAAGATTTTCACGTGAAGAACTAGAATTGCTTGCTATAGTTAGTTGATGCCGTTCACGGGGCGAGTGTTACATACATTAACTGCAAGGAACAGGACCGCTGCTAGCTATTCCGTCATTATCAAGGACTTAAATACGATCACCGAGGACGTGAAAACTATATGCAATTGATCAACAATTCATTTGATATAATTCATACACGATTGTTATATCAATACAACACAACAGATCGTCTTTACCTACAACTCCAAGTCTAATATAAAATCAATTGCCACCTTCTTCGCCACAGTTACAACAAACCCTCGAGTCCTCATATCAACAGCAAACAGGATACACTCCGAAGACACGATCACCAGACGGCACAGAAACAACCAGAAACTTACAATCACACACGTTCAGTAGTTTATTTGACCTAGAAGTAGGTATAATGGGTATCTAAAGCACAGTCCCTTAGGGCCCACCCTAGCATACGGTTTACAATTCCTAACTTAACAATATATAATCGACCTGGCACGCATCGCAATACCAATACATATAAAATACATGAACAATTGAACTTGAGCTCTTCAATTTTTTGTGCTTGCTTGTCCAGTTCGGATTGATGTCTCGACGAGACAAGATACCAATCTGCTTTTACCAAGAAGCCTCATCTGCACGCTCATTGCCATTTGCTTCAGTAGAAACAGGCGCAGGAGCAGAAGAAGCGGCACTTGGCTCTTCACGAACTCGCGCTGGTGATGCAGATCGGTCTCGCTCTCGATAACGGTCTTCCCGATAGTCGTCTCTGTCTCTAGCATCATCTCCATAGTCACGGTCACGGTCGCGGTCGTCTCGGGTGTCGTCTCTGTAATCACGTTTTGGCTCGTCACGGTAGTCACGGTCATCAGCACGATTTTCGTCAGGATAGTCACGGCTATCACGTCGTCGACGGTCGAAGTCACGAGGAGGACGGTCATAGTCTCGTCGTGGGCGGTCGAAATCACGAGGAGGTCGGTCGAAGTCTCGTCTTGGGCGGTCGAAATCACGGCTATCACGGTCCCGGAAGTCTCGTCTTGGGCGGTCGTAATCACGGCTATCACGGTCGTATCGGTCTCTTCTTCCTCGGAAGTCATCATGACGTTCTCTGAATCGAGGAGGAGGTGGAGGGGGTCGAGTGTCCTCTCGGAGCTCCACTCTGGTTCCCTTGTAATCCTGTCCATCCAAAGTTCGAATCGCATGCTCCATGTCGTTTCTGCTGGAAAATTCAAGGACACCAGACCCATCCCTTCGTCTTGACACGTCGGAAAACGTCACATCCACATCGGCAGTTCGGCCGAAATCCTTCAAATCTTGCCACGAGGTCTCAGATGTCAAGTTTGACACCGTTACTCGGAAACCAGGCCGTCGAGCTGGTCGTTCCTCACGGGAAGAACGAGGACCTCGGAATTCATCTCGTTCTCGTCGAGGGGGTCGCTCCTTCGCAAATTCAACAGTAAGCGACTCTCCCTGGAAATCGCTACCGTTTAGTTCATCCACAGCTTTTCTTGCATCATCTCCACCCTTGAACTCAACAAATCCATAACCTCTCATGAGCTTAACTTCTCCAACAGGGCCGAATTTTGCGAACAGGTCCTCTACTTCCTCCCGTCGAACGTCAGGGCCAATGGGCCGGACAAATATTCTCACCTCCGAGTCGGCCATTAATAACAACTCGCTATGCGAAGTGATTCTTCGTACAACCTAATTCTTCGTCAAAGAGTGGTTAACACAAAGGTGAAATTTCGATGGTCAAATATGCAGTCCAAATAGTCGGGCGTACTGATATATTGGCGGTCCTTAAAATGCCCGCCTTTGTCGGGTAGGGGTAGCTTGATAATAGCCACCGATATCTCTAGTGACTGAACAAGCGGCAATTCAAAGACAATTGGGCTGTTTAAAGTAGCAATTGAACAGAGCAGTTTTGCTCTTGTAAGAAAATTTTCTTTATTTAAATAGATAATAGATTGATGTTCCAGAATCTTCCCTCGGTGGTCATGAGGGTATCAGGTTAGGGCAGTTCCTGTCGATCGTTTGTCGATAATCTTTGCGCGTCTGATGACCACTGGTGAAAAACATAAAATAACGAATTGATGGATTCAAAGGTGTCATTATTGAGTTCATTCTTGAAATACGTAGCCGGTTTCTCAGATTGCTTTGGTTTTGGAGCTTCGAATTGATCATCAGGTCATCATTGTGCTTAATGAATCATCAGCAATCGACAAGATCTGGAAGAAGTAATCCACATATTGCAAGAAATCTTTTCATATTTGTAACGATTTAAACTGTCTCTATACCCCTATAGTATAACTGTTCTCACGTTATGATGTGCAGCCGTTTTGGGAAGTTGCCAAGCCACATCGCAATTCAGAGATAAGATCTGACGTCACCGATGCAGACAGATCACTCTATGGGTGATCTAGACTCGTTTTTTCCCGCACGATGATATATACAAGTACTGAACTTGACTTATGCTGTTAGATGAATCAATGATCCTGATAATTGATGCTACTGTCATGCCAATATCTGTTTGCTTGGTTCATACCAATTCCGAAACAGCATAAAGCATTCTGTCACGGAAAACATTGGTAAAACCCCAAAATAAACCGTTGTATTTTTATCCCATACAGCAAAACAGAAGTATAGAATTGTTCCATACATGTTCTCGGCGTGACATTGAATTGGAGCTCCTCACACGACTACCAGACAGAAACAATATCAAGCTTAAAAATAATGGTGATCATGGCAATTAACCATTTGGGTAAGCCGATGATGATCTATTGCTGTTTTTTGATCTTCTTCGTTTTGTGTTCTGCTGTCAGATGTTAGCAATACCATTTTTGGATTCCTAAAAGGGCAATTCTGGAGCTTATCAGTCAGATCAATCTTGAAAGGCGACTACAGTGACCCAAGGTAACAGCTGCTTTCATTCTCCTCCTTCAACAAGATAAAAATAACTTTTGATCTAATAAGTCGGTTTTGCATTTTAAAATGTGACTTCGAATGGGTCAGACCCAGGGCAACTACTGCAACTACTGTAACAAGCGATGCTAGCACGTCTGCAATATGAGAAAGTTGTTTGCCATTACTGTTGCTTCTGATATATATTGTCAATCAAAATATTAATTCAATGTAGTCAATGAATATAGTTTTCTTTGAATAAGATAAATCAAGTCCCCATTGTTCGTTAGTTTACACACCGCATTTAAGGTTGCAGCTGTGGGGCAAGTTCCCATCAGACAATTGCCCGTACCCCGTCATTGGCTGCAGTTTGAACCGAGGACCCCACAATTCTGTTTCTTCCCCACCGACAATGACTGACAACGTTACAAATGGGGATTTGTCGTTGAGCGGTCTATCATCATCCGGATTATTATCTGATTCTCTTTCAGGATCACTATCTGGATCATCTGCAACAGTGGTCTCCGAGCAATACCAACGAGCTGCTAAACTGTTCTTGCATCGTAACCTTGTGGATTGCCTGGATGCGTTAGAACCTTTGATTGACAATGCGGATGAGCTTCGAAAATGTGGCCAATTAACGGAGAAAGTGTGGATACGATCATGGAAGTTGTACTTTGTACTGCTGGATAGTCTAATTAAACTTCAGGACTCATCGCTGTCATCTAAGCGAAAGAAGGCACTAATCTCGAAGGTCACTGATGGCACTTTATGGAAACAATTGGAAGAGCAGTTTGGAGGTTCTATCACACAAGCCCCTCCAGTTATAGTTCATGGATTGGTTTCTCTGATAGCCACTTATGCTACGGATCAAGGTCAACTACGGCAAATGTCTAAAGCCGTGGAGTTCTATCTGTCTACAATGTCAGACTTCGTTAGCTCATTCGACGATGCGGAGAGAAAGAATTATAATGGTGTATTGAATTCTTATATTCTAAAGCTGCTTCCGGCTCTGGATGACTTCGAATATGCTTCTGAGATGATACAGCACTCTAGTTATTATGATGATTCAACAAGAGCCGCCATGCTAGAAAAGCTAGAGACGGTCAAGTCAACCAAGATAGCCAAGGCTGAAGAGGAAGAAAAAAAACGAAAGGATGAAGAGCAAAAACGAAAAGATGAACAGAAAAGGCAGGAGAATGCCGAACGACGAGCTGAGAGCGAACGAAAGCGACGACAGACGGAGCTGCTTGGAATACAATCTCAAGATAACAATGCCCCAGATGCTCCAATTTCAAGGAGAAGCCAAACACCACCCCCTGCTACTACTGTGAGAAACCTACCATCTCTTATAAAATACTGGCAAAAACGCATCACTGAATCAGTTCAACGGGGTCCCACATGGAGATCCATGGTATTCCTGTTGGTTATTATCTTCTCATTAGCAAACACACAAACTCGACAGAGAATACAGCGCATGTTCCAAGACATTTGGAAAAAGCTTTTGGAAACAGTGCGTATGGGTGTAAAGGTCAGCTTCGTATGACATATGTATATCGTATAGATGTAAATTTTAAAATATTTTAAATCATTAATCATTCATAAATAAATAGACATATTACTGCCACCCTCGAGATTCAATAGTGGCTTGTAGCCTCATACGAATTCTCACCGGCAGCTTCTTATACATGCTTGATTCAAGTCTTGACATGCCTGAATCCTTAATAGCAAACTCGCCATCATCATAATCTACATCAATCTTAACCATATTGGCCAAATAAGAATGGAATAGCTTGGGAGACTCCAGTTTGAAGACTTTATCAGCAACCTCATCCACTCTTAGCCAGAACAATGACATGGCCAGAAACTTCTCTTTATCAGTACGACGCTCAGATAGGACTTCATCGTTAGTCACATCTTCGAAAGGGTGTAGGGGCCTGCACATCCATGGGACAATCATTGTCCACATCCTTTCCTTTTCTTTATCCGTAACAAGTTTTTTAGTCAAATCAGGATCTATGTTAGCTCAATTACAAACTTAAAAAAACAAGAAAAAACAACTTACAAGTCTGATGTATACTCGGCAGACCAAGTAATAATGATATCTGAACATCAAGGAAAAAATTAGATGACGTTCCTGCCAATCCCGCAAATGCTCTCACGAGTAGAGGAAAAAAGAACTTCATATCTTCTGAAGTTCGACTGCTTCCATAAACTGCTGTTCTTATGGCATAAGGAAAGTTCTTCCGTACTTCCAACTCCCGTTTAATTATTGCTTGTCGACGTCTCTCAGCCTCCATTTCAACTTCCAGGGCCCTTCGCTTCTCGTTCTCTTCCTTTAGCTTTTTCTGGTTTTCAGCATCTTGTCGTTCGCGTTCCTGCCTTTTCTCCCGCTTTCTTCTTTCCTCTTCTTCGAGATTCTTCAGCATTTGAAGCTCCCGCTCTTTTCTTTCACGCTCTCTCTGGGCTTCAAGAAGCTCCCGCTGCTTTGCCAGCTGCTTCTCTCGCTCTTTCTGAGCTCGACGTCTCTCTTCAATTGCTCCCTTGTCTTCTTCCTTTTCTTTTTTATCCATCAATTTTTCTAAGACTTTCTTGGGCTTTTCAGACTTGGATTTTTCTTCAGAATCAGGCTTTTCAGAATGAGGTACCTCGTCGTTGATATATTTCTCTGACTTTTCCACTACCTCTGAACTTTTTCTACGTTCCACGTTTGTAGATTTCTTGTTAGCTTCCTTATCCTTATTGGAGGACGGACGAATTGGAGCTTTAGAGCTACTTTTAGAAATAAGATTCTTTTGTCGTTCAATTTCTCGAGCATTATCATGCTCTATCGTCTTGTGTATCATATCCTTGTGTTCTTGATTGCCGACCACCTGTGGATTAGGAACATAAGAAGGAGGTTCTTCAGTCTTTCTCTTCTTGCGGCGGTTATCAGAATCACTGTCTCCATGAGACGACCGGGGTATGTTCAACTTTTTCTTGACAGCTTTGTCAATGATGACAGTTTCCTCATCATCACTGCCTAATGCTTCTTTGGCCAAATCTAGATAAGTGCGACCCTCTTTATCCAGCCAGCATGGATCAGCTCCTGATTCGAGTAAGAGCCTAATAGTTTCAACATGGCCTCTGCCCACAGTTTCATGAAGAGCAGTGACACCCTCTTCATTCAATTGGTCACTCCCAACACCAAATGCAAGAAGCAGTCCGACAACCTCAGTGTGACCATGCTTTGCTGCAAGCACTAAACAATCAGCGTCTGGTTGCCAACCCTCTTCCAAAGACCGTCCCACGTACTGGAGATCTCCATCGGCGGCTCTACGGTACACTTGTTCTCGCCCAGTCTTAGTGGTAAGATCCATCCACAGCAGATCGTTCCTGATTGACTGCGAACGAGCACCACGACGACGAGATCCAGTTGCAGCCAACAAACTCTCTTCTGTATCAGGGCCTCGTGTTGCAATTTGCTTCTTATGGAGATCAGGATCAGGAAATGTGCCAGGAATGGCCTGAGCCGGGTTATCGATATCTTCGTCATGCTCGTTAAAGCTATCACTTCCTCTGCGCTTGCCTCGAAACTTGACTGCAGCATCTTTGAGCATTTTTTCAATTTCTTCATTGTTTTCCACATCGGCTGAGATGAAGTCTAGAGCTGTTTTGCCCTGAGCATTCGATATTCTTGGATCAGCACCCTGGTCCAATAACAGCTCTACCACCTCTACATGGCCTCTTGACGCAGCATCTATAAGTGGGGTATCTAGATCACTTGTTCCAGATCTTATGTCGATTATAGCTCCACTACCCAGTAACAGCTCCACAATATTGACATGGCCCTTGAGTGCAGCATCATGAAGAGCCGTATTACCAGCATAGTCTCTGTCATTGATATCGATGCCCCCCATTTCTACAAGGATTTTGACTCGATCATAATCGCCTTTGTCACAAAGCTTCTGCAACAACAGTCGCCCACTCGAATCTCGAATGGGGCTACCATCTTTTCTCGTCGCTTGAACAGGCATTCCAGCAACAACTGGTGAAGTAGATCTTGACATGCGTGCTCTATTGCTATCCGACACAGATCTTGAGCTAGAGGATTTGGATCCTACATGATTAGTGCGCTTGGCAAGACGCCCAATCCGACTCCCGTCGTTGGCCTTCGAATTGTTATCGCTGCCATTCGAATTATAGCCGCTATAGCTGTCCTCTTCATCAGAACTCTCAACACGGCGTTTCAATCTACGGAACTTTGACTTTTTGATTTCTGAGCTGCGTTCTTTGGCATTGACGTCTTCTGCTCTGTTCTCGTCTAAGATCACTGTTTCAGCTTCAGATGAATTCGCCTCATTGTCAGTTTCCGCATCGCTGTCAATATCTGACACATAACGGTCATATGGCTCAGCCATTGTAATTGTATAAAGCTTATTGGCTCCGAGCCAGAACTGATATACAAATCAACAATTATAAAGTGATCCGTAACTCGCTAAATTCGGTGGTTGGTGGGGCATCGCTAAAAATTGCCGATCACGTGATGCCATCGAAAATGCGATGACTCGAGGCCCACATATGGCGTCCTGATTGTAATTGAGTTCTCTACTTATACAACTACAATATACGGGTAAAAGATACATTATATCGAAGCATTGAAGGGTGAGCTTGATGTCTGTTGTTTCTTTTGTTCTTTGTAGGTATATCAACAGTCAATCTGTACCTTCCCCACAATATGCACCTAGCAAATGGGGCTACGAAGCTAATCTTCACAGAGGTTGCTGTCCCCTTGCAAACGAAAAAGGATCTCACAAACTACAAAAACAGGTCATCAGACAGGACATAATAAACTTTATTAATAGATTCACTTGGAAATACATAACGATACAATCATGGCACAGCCTTAGACATTTGAATCAGCCTCTTAACACCAGTCATCCATTGCCCACATTCATCACTTCGAGTAGTAAGAATATTAACATGATACTGAGTGGCAGCGTCATAATCACGGCTGACCAATGCTTGAGACAGGTCGACCATCTCTCGAACCGTCTCCGGACCAAGGAGATCATCATTGTTAAGATGGTCGAACAAAATGTTCAGTCTCTTTTCAGCGTCAGCAACATGAACCTGGAAGTTGGGTGGGATAGATGGCTTGACACGAGCTAACTCACCACTGAGTATGTCATAGATAGGCTTTGCCGATTCAGAGATATGGCTTCTATCACCAGGGGGATATTTTGGAGCTGGCGGTTGTACGATCGGGGCTGAAACAGGTGGTGGACTGAACGCAGCAGATGCCTGGGCAATCGAAGCACCCATTGGAGCTCGAGCCGGTGATGGTGGAGGTGGGAAAGCAGCCACCCCACCGGGTGGTCCACCAAACGCAAACGCACCCCCATGTGGAGGAGCAGAGCTATGAGCTGCACCGGGAGGAGGTGCATATGAGCTGCTGCTTGCAAGCTGCTGTGTGCCTACAGAAGCACCTGGGCCTGGTGCATAGGGATTGACAGGAGGGGGCGACGCAATTGCTCCTCTAGGAGGCACAGCGGCAGGAGCAGGATGTGTCTGAAATGGAGCAGATGCAGGTTGGTGAACTCCTGGCGGAGGTGCATATGGGTTTGATGGTGGCAGCTTTGGGCTTGGTGACTGTCCAGGAGGAGGCGCGAAAGCACCGGTAGGAGGAGGTGCTTGTACATGAGAACTAAACGATCCCATTCTAGATCCAGTAGGGGTCGGCCCAGTTGGTGGGCTGGCCATTGAAGGCTGACCAGGAAATGGGCTCACAATGGTTTGTGCAGAAGACTGGGGCCGTCGTGGCGCATTTGCCAAAGCTGCTACAGGCAAGTCATTCCATCCGGAAGTCTTCTTGGATGAAGTAGGTGGAGGGGGTGGAGTTGCCTGAGATGAAGGTGTCAAACCCCCTACAGGTGGCGGGCCAGGGATGTTTGGAACTGGAGCCCTGTATGCTGGCACAACTGGAGCTTGAGGTTGGTACGGGTTCCCTACTGATGGGACTGGAGGAATCACACTATTCACACCACCAGACAACCTAGACACTTTACCAGGAGCGACAGGTGCTGCTGTAGGCACATTTAAACCAGTGGCAGCGGCCTTTGGAGCATACACATTGGCCGCGCTTGGCGTTGCACCATATGGGGAAGCAGATGGAATAGGCGCAGACACCGGCTGCTGTGGAGCACCATATAGCGTGCTTGTACTAGCCTTATTTGCACCATACCGACTACCAGACGAGCTGGCCTTTGCAGGTGTAGCAGTGACCTTTTTGGTTGTGGCTTTTTGCAACCTTTCCCTTTCTAATGAGACACCAGGATACTTTGAAGGTAGAAGCTCCAAATACTTGGTTGCCAAATCCAAATGACCTTGCGACGACACGATATTAGCATAGTCCCTGTAAGCCTCGTATAAAGAGTCCAATTCAGGCTCGCTTTCAGTGGATGGGGCAATCGAAATGACTTCACGGAGAACAGTCACCTTTTCAATGAACCGTTGCAGAGCCTTGAAATGGGCAGAATGAGCAGTTCCAGAAGCGGACGACTTGAGCTCTGCAGCCTCTTGACCACGGACTTCACTCAACCAGATAGAAGATGCCTTGCCAAGATTAGAGCCAGCAACGTAACAGAGCAAAGAATTGTTTCTAGAGTCCGCACCTCCAGATGCCAATAATCGATCACCCAGCTTTGATACCAAGACACCAAAGTCTTTCTCATCAGTAGAATGTTGGAGAAGAGCAGGAATAATCTGCTTCCACTCTTTGGTATCCGCATTCTCGGCAAGATCAGACAGATTTTTATCGTTGACCGCTGCAAGGAGTCGAACATAGGACTTTTCTGGAGCATACTTTTTGATATAAGCATTCTTCACTTTACTCTTGGTCTTGTCATCAGCATTGAACGCCAACATAAATGCATCGGAGATGTTTCCTTCCTTTAAACAGATGTCAACAGCTTTAGCATAGTCTCCACTAAGAATAGCCTTGCTCACAGCCTGATCAGTTTCTGATTGACCCTCAAACAACGTGAAACTTCCCGATGGGATAAAGGAATCTGTTATAGACAAATTGCTCAAGAATTCCTCCCCATCATCAGCCACAGCTTCTTTCTCTGTCTCATCACCATTTGATACTCCAACCTTGAACAAATCAGCCAACTTTGTCTCTTTATCTTTTGAACCTGATAGGGATTTGAGAAGTTCCCAATCCAACTTGTCATCATCACCGACAGGACTACTAAGACGATCGTCGATTATCTTTGAAACATCCTTGGATTGAAGGGCCTTGTCAAATTGGGTAGTCACTTCGGTCAAGTCTGCATCCTCCACAAATTTGGATATCTTGATAGTGGACTTCTCATCGGCAGTGGATACAGATACCACTTTACCGCCAAAACCGAAACAAACAGAAGCAGGACGCTTAAGCCATTTAGGAGGTTGTTTTAGGGAGAAGGTCGGGTGCAGGCTGTCCACATAGGAGGATGGGTTCCAAAAATCGTCACCATTGGGCTTTTCGGCCTTTTCGTCAACTACAACATCCTGCAGAGTCTGGACAATGATCTTGCCATCAAAAGAAGCAGAAGCAAAAATGTCGGGGATACGGGGGTTAAGCTTGGTCTTGAAATTCCAATTGACAGCAATTGGGTATTCACCTAGGCTCTCACCAGACTCTGGATTCCACAACAGTGTACGATTGTCCTTACCTCCTGAAAGTAACAATGAGCTATCCTGCTTACACCAATCGAGTGTCAGGACACCCTTTTCATGACCCTTGAGAATCTTCTCGGGCGCATTGGCATTTCGCAAGTCCCAAAGAAGAATTACCGGGTTGAAATCGTCATTTGAAGCGGTAATAAGCTTAGTTGAATTGGTAGGGTGCCAAGCAACAGAGCTCACGGGGCTACGCTGCCCATGGGAAGTGGTACCACTATAATGAAGATGAAGCACTTCACGCTTATTCTTGAGATCCCATACCGATGTAAAGCCGGTGTTTCCTCCAGTAGCCATAATGTGAGCAACATTGTTATTCCAGGCAACAGCCTCAATTTCATCGTGTCTGCTGGACTGAGATCCAGGGGGAAATGGAGATGCAAACTTGTTTAAGTCCCACACAAAAACTTCGCCCCGTGCACCACCAGAAACCATTAGATTGGATTGGATGGGATTAAACTGGATCGATTTGATGGCACCATTGTGTTTATCACTCTTCTCAATTGGAGCTGAAATGCCTGCCAAAACCGACTCAGCATCCCATATATTCAGGCTGCCATTCTCGAGAGCTCCAGCAATGACACCAGCTGGTTTTTTAGCCTGCCCCCACGCGATATCGTAGAATCTTAAGTTAGCGTCTTTTCTGCACCAAGATAGACTACAAAATAGTTCCAATCAATCAGAAATTCAAATATCAGAGATCGACAAAACACTTACCGGGCATCTGTATCAATTGATACTTTTGGACTCAATTGGAACGCGTCGGTCGAATGATCCATTAGAGATAAGTCCCACAATTCCAATTGAGTGGTGGAAGAGAAGTCCTCATCAATTGCCCCTGCCACAGTACCCGTCACAATCATGGGCTCGCTGCCCGGCGACCATGCGAACGTGGCCGTACGCGGGACCTCCTTCAGCTTTACCATGTTCTCTAACTACTCTGGCAATTGATCCAAAGTTGCAATGGCGAAAGCCCGAGGTTGTTAAGTGGTTAAACCATATAGTGAACAGCTGGCAAATGTGTACCCTGTGCTTCCTAGCCCTGATCTGTCGATGACGAAGTTGCTTGCACTTAAACCAAGTTATTCTTACTGTCGAGCGGAATAGAGTCGAGTGACAATTAAGAAATAGAGGCAACAGTCTGCTTTGGCTTGTTTAAAGACTTAATTGCATTATTATCCGTCATGGGAAAAGATGCAGAGAAGCGTCGGCTTCAGATCGAGAGTATGTTCAAGGATCCGGAACGAACTCTGAAGTCCATGGAACCAGTCAAAGAAGTAGTGAAAAAACCAAAAGAGCGCAAGTACAATGCTGCATTTGAGAACCTTATAAATATATCAGGGGCGAGTGCTGCTGCTGGTGCTGGTGAGTTCCATGTTTACAAGAATCTCAAAAGAAAGGAGTTGGATCTCAAGGAAGCAGAGGACAGTCAATATGAAAAGGAACAGGCAGCCATTGCCTTTGAAGCTCAGAGACGAGAAATGGAGAAAAGAGACAGCAAAAAGACTAATAAGAATCGACAGCGTCGTAAGAGACGGAAGGGTCTCAATGCTCTTAATCCTAAGAGTGATGAAGATGGAGACGAAGATCAAGATCAAGATGGCGCATTATCAGGTCCAGCGAAACAAACAATGCTAAATACTTCAGAGCATTTGGGTACATGTGCTAAATCAGAACCTGAAAAATCACAAAAATCGCTTGAAATTTTGGCTATGAATGAGCAGGCAGTCGCAGCAGTCGAACCAGCTGGAATAGTAATAGTAGATGAAGACGACTTCTAACCCACAAAACTCGCATCGAGCATGATTAACGAAACCAGAGATGATAATTATTTATATGTCTATTTACAAAAGTATTTACAGATATACCATGAGATATACACGAATGGACGATTTCAATGATTTAAGGAATGAAATGCCTTCTTTGTCAGGATTGATTTTGTGGGCTGTTTTTCGTACTGGTACGGTCATCGTTATTGTACTTTGCCCAGCACTCCTTGAATGCTTGCATCTCGGCCATACATTGGCGCCAATCTTTTTTATCAGCATGGCAGTCAGTAAGCGCCATATTTTCCACAGCACATCCAGTATTTATGATTCTCTGATCCCTGTTGTTAGTCGGCCACCAGGCTTAAACACCTACCATTCATCCGGCTCGTCTTCAGTCGACATGTTTGGTGTATGAGGCTTCGTGAATCTTCTTGCCCTTACTCCACATGAATGTATTAGTTTATTCAGGCCCGGGAACGACTGTTGAGTCTGTTCGAAATTGTACAGAAACTTTACGATTGCTATTATCTCCTTACTATGCAGTAGCAAATGTGGATGCTAAGCTCTTAAAAGATGAGCCCTGGCCAGAGTATACAAGTCTGATAGCTATGCCTGGAGGTGCTGATCTGCCGTACTGTCGGGAGCTGAATGGTCTTGCCAATGATAGAATCAAAAAGTTTGTCCGAGGAGGTGGCCGGTATCTTGGATTTTGTGCTGGTGGATATTATGGTTCTGCTAGATGCGAGTTTGAGCAAGGCACTGAATTAGAGGTTTCAGGTGGCCGAGAGCTTGGATTCTTCCCTGGCATAGCTCGGGGATCTGCATTTAAAGGATTCAAGTACGGCAGTCATGCTGGATCTCGGGCAACTTTACTCAATGTAAATAAATCTGCTTTTGACGAGCCTGTGGAAGATTTTCAAAGTTACTTTAATGGCGGCTCTTGCTTTGTTTCGCCAGAAAAGTACTCTTCAAAAGTAGAAGTTCTGGCTCAATATTCGGAGCAAATTGATGTCGATAGCGAAGACCTAATAAGAGCGGCGGTTGTACTTTGTAAATATGGAAATGGATGTGCGGTTCTTACGGGAGCTCATCCTGAGTTTGGTTATCAATTGGGAGATCCATCAGAAGGTGATGCCGACGCTATCAAGCCGGCAGTCATTCAGGCAATCAAAGAAGATTCTCCTAACCGTTTGAATTTCTTGCGTTCAATGTTGACAAAGATGGGTCTCAAAGTCAGCCGTCAAGATAATACAGTGCCCCGTCTTTCGACCCTCAAATTATCAGCATTACTACCAGCAGCGCTTCCTACTCTATTAAAAAAACTGGATCAGGAGCTAACATTCAAGGATGGTGATATTCTCGAGGGAAATAATGATACCTTCAAATTCATACAGGCAAAGGATGATAGTTTTGACTTCAACAAGCTGACTATCACTGGTCAAAATGATGATGAATATTTTGATGACCTTAATAAAGTTGTCAAAACTATTGAGGTGTACAAGAGTAGGCCTCATTCTCGCGACACTCCCTATTTCAATCATGAATTGTATTATTCTGAATTGGCTGAACTACAACGTCAAAAGCGATCTAAATCTGAACTTGGCTCAATTCTTTTATATGGTGAAGTGGTGACGTCAACGTCTACTATGCTAGACAAGAACTACTCTCTGCTTCGTCATTTGCCTAACGGTTTCACCGCGGTTGGTACCATCCAGGTCAGTGGTCGTGGACGAGGTAGTAACGTATGGGTTAATCCTCCTGGTGTCATGGCAACATCAGCGGTTCTTAGATTACAACATGACCCGAACAATATCATTTTTGTTCAATATCTAGTGTCATTGGCATTAGTGGAAGCATTCCGCGCATATGGCCCGGGGTATGAAGAAATGCCTGTTCATTTAAAATGGCCCAATGATATTTATGTGAAGAATCCTAGTGATTCTTCTAACGAACCTTATAAAAAGATTGGTGGTGTTATTGTGAATAGCAACTTCTTTGATGGGGAATTTGTTCTTGTTTTTGGTGCCGGTGCTAATGTTTACAACCCAGCCCCTACTACTTCTGCGAACATGATTTTAGATCATTTGAATGAAGAGCGACGAAAGAGAGGTCAGATCAAGCTTGCTCCATACAAATTAGAAACTCTGTTGGCTAGGTTTCTTACCACCCTCGAGGAGATGATGCTCACTTTCCAGTATCAAGGATTCAAACCGTTTGAGAAGGCTTATTATGATAGATGGCTGCACAATGAGCAAATTGTCCACTTGGAACATTATGACAATACGAAAGCGATAATCCGTGGCATCACATCCGATTTTGGGCTATTAGTTGTTGAAGAAGTAGATCGAGATAACAGACCGCTTGGTCGAAAGTTCCAGCTTCAACCAGACGGCAATTCATTTGATATGTTGAAAGGTCTACTCAAGAAAAAGGTCTAGCGGCGATAAAAGAAAGGAATCCCAAAAAAAAACTAACTGTATGTTAATAAACCTATGTGTATGATTCGTAAAAGAACATGCTATGCTGAAATAAACTTTTTTAACTGTTGATAATGTGGAATGCAGAGTAAACAGTAATAAGGGCCAAGGCAACCAGCCATCTGGTCACACCCGGATCCAAACTATTACCATAATTAACATAACCTTTATCACCAGCCCATCCTGAATACGGCTGTGGGATATAAACGGCAAATGGATACTGGAAAGTGCCCAAGTAACCAGCATGTGGAATTGCCGATGTGTTACTAGCAGCATCGTAAATATACAGCGTATATTTGGATGTCAGCAAATTAACTGATTTGTTGGCTTCAAATTCCTTGGTATCCCACACAAGCGACGTCTCCTTCACAGGCATTCCACTTGTAATTGTATATGTCTGTGAATTCAGCGAGCAATAAGCCTCGACATTGATAGCACTAGGGGTCACAGATAAACTGGTATAGGTCCACGCGAACGTCGCTTTATCGCCAACTTTGACATATGTGGTCAGAATCGAAGTAGCAGGCTCAAGCATTGAAACACCTCCAGCGGGAAGTCGCGGGTCAACAGAGATAGATGTTGATGTAGTAGAAGACATAGTGGAGACTGTTGAAGTCGTTTTCTTGCTATCAGTATTTTTTCCTGTGGTTACTGTGCTCCCTTTAGTATTCGTAGTGGTTTTGGCAGTATTGGTGTTTACTTGACTACTGCTGGTAGGCAACACTTGTGAAACAACCAGCAATCCAGTACTGGAATCTGTGGTAGCGCCAGTAGAGGCGGTATCAGTTTTGGCATTTGAATTACCAGTTGCACCGGTACTATCGGTTGCAGCAGTTTTCGAGTCGCTGTTTTTCTGATCTCCAGTTGCTGCTCCAGATGTACCCGCAGAAGTAGCTGCCCCGGTGCTAGCGTTATCCTGGTTGGTTGAGCCATTATCATTACTGTTGTTGCTACTAGTGCTATCACCTCCGTTATTGTTATTATCATTCTGACGCCCAAGCACTTTTTGTTAGAGCTTATTCAATTCACCTATACATACACTCAATGTCTTTGGGCTGCCCCAAAGCAGAGGCACTTATCAACGCCGCTAAGGCCAAAATCAACCACAGAAGTGGTATTCTATTCATATCGAAACTTATTCAAGACTCTCAATCTAAAATATTACTATTTCTTGGTGGTGCTAAGCTGCCAAAGCAGGTTCAAGTTTCTGTTGTTTATAACGCGAAGATTCCACACGCAATATTTTGACGTGCGGCATTCTAAATATAGCGACTGACTGCAGTGCACCTGCTCGTATTGTAGCCACTGGGTCATTTTAGTCAACCTCAGCCAACATCTTAGACATCGCAATTTCCCGGCAAAATAAGTTTTAACAAAAGAGATTAAAACTAAGGCTTAAAAGGATTTGTGGTTACTACAGTGTAGTTATGGTCCGTTGACTATCAAATAAAACGAATGCGAGTAGTCCATTCATTTGATGTCGTGTAGAACAGGCCTCAGCTTCAGTGCATAGTCAACAGTGCACCGTAAAATGTATATAAACATCATTTTTCGTTAACTCAGATGCATTGGTGCCTGCGAGAATACCTGTATATATATGTTAAAATACAAAAGGAATATATTATCCGCATATAGGTAACTTTATCCGTTTATGGAACCGACATGAATAAAGCATATAGTTTTGACGCTACGCTTAATGCCCGGTGATGTGCTGACAGCTGTGCATATTGGTTAGATATGCAAGTGATGCCTAACCGCCGCTACAAGTTTGAACTCAACATTGGTTGATCATGGCAGCTCAGGAAGCAATTCTATTTGCCGAAAAATACATGCAAGAGAAAATGAAGGATAATGATCCATCACATGATGATCAACATGTGTTTCGGGTTCGAGAACTGGCGAAGCGAATCGCTAGCGCATCTTCTCAAGACAGTGATATGATGGTCGTAGAGCTAGCTGCTCTGCTTCACGATATTATGGACCACAAATACGTGTCGAGGGACCAAGACAATCTTTCTTGTATTGGCAATGAACTTATTGAAGGAATGACAAGATCGGGAGTCTCTCAATCTCAGGCCGACACGGTGATCAGAATAATCACAGATACTGGATATAGTAGAGAGAAAGAATTGAGATCCTCTGGTGAATGGACCCAATGGCACGATACATGTATTGAATTTCTAAGGTGAGTAGCGAAGATGGGTATTTTTTCGTTTTAACTCTAACAACAGCGTCCATGATGCAGATCGCATCGACGCAATTGGCGCAATGGGCATCATGAGAGTGTCTGCTTTCTCAGGTGTCAAAGGCAGATACTTGTATTTTCCTGATAAAAACCAAGATTCGGCGTATAAGCACTTTTTCGATAAACTTCTACATTTGAAGCTCACAATGAAAACCGATATTGGCAAAAAGATTGCCGCTGAAAGGCATAAAATAATGATGAGCTTCATAACTCAATTGGAGATAGAGGCGTGTAATGATGACTTTGTATAATAATAATATATCATGGAAATAATAATAATAAATAATTGGAATGTTGTATACTAGATCAACGAAATTCTTCTTTAAGGATCCATTTTCCTTTATCACCACTCCACACAGATACTTGTTTAAGTAACTGCCTCGTATTTGCCACTTCTTGTGGGTCATCAAGCTTGATTCCACATGATTTTAATATATCCACAGACTGTGCAGCAAAATCCAAGCACTCACCCAGATAATTAACAACATTTTTCAACATGTCAGTCTTGTCCTTGACACCAGTCGGGTCACCATGGAGAGCTATACGTTCATTTTCCAGCTCTTTCTTTTTGCGGATTCCTTGTAAGATCGATGATGATGACATGGTTAACAGTGACTCTGGGGTATTGCTTCGCGACTTGCTGGAATTTCCTGCCGATCCAAACCTGCCAGTCCACGTAGGGGTTCCAATCTTGGACTTTCTAGCCATCTTCCGCGACTCACGAAGTGCATTGGCAGCTTGCGCTGCTATCCTTGAAGCTTCTCTCTCTACGAGGACAGTTTCGGGCCGAGAAGCCTCCATTATAGCATCATGTTCTAGAGTGCTTTGTACTCCTGATTTAGCAAATATACCTTCCAAAATACTATCATCTGATTCTCTCTTGTCAGCTGTAATCATATTGCTGTTATCACCCCCCCTGAATTCTTCAAGTCCAGCGACCCCTGACATATTAGCCACTCGAGACAGATCATCCTCCTTGCCTTTTGATATGCCATCCGCTGCTGTTATTGCCTTTTCAGCGCCAGAAAACATTCCACCAGTTTCAGTACCATCCTCTGATGTGCCCAATGAGAAAAGGTCGTGCATATCATTCATTTTAAAAAACCTCCTTTGCTTAGGATCTTTGAGAATTTTGTTGGTCAAGAACTGTTTAAAGATCTGTCGATGATATATCTTCTCTTCAATAGCCCCAGCTGTCATGAGTCGATAGATGACAACCTCCCTTTTCTGTCCCAGACGCCAAGCACGTTCCCTTGCTTGAACATCTGTAGATGGATTCCAATCGGGATCATAAATGATAACCCGATCAGCTCCAGTGAGGTTGACACCTAGACCCCCGACCTTTGTGGTGAGAAGAAAGACGTCATGTGAAACGTCATTATTGAACTTATCCACAAGATCCTGGCGTAGGCCAATTGGTGTAGTACCATCCATTCGAAGATATTTGAGTCGCTGTTCATCGTCAAGATGGTTCATCATGGTCTCTAGAATATTAAGCATTTGCCTAGTTTGTGCAAATAATAACGTCCGGTGTCCTTGGCTCCTCCATAGTTCTATCAAGGCTTTGACAACTTGCATCTTGCCCGACTTGGCTGGAGAGCCAAAATTGTAGTCTGGATCCTTGAGCAGCTTCTCTCTATCAACCAGATCTGGATGGTTACAGATCTTCCTTAATATGTCCACTCCAAAAAGCACTTGCCGCTTACCAGAAATGATGGACTTCATCTCATTCGATTTCAAAAATGCTTCATATGCGTCATTCTGAATTCGTGTCAACTTGCAAAACAAGACCTTTTCACTCTTTTTTGGAAGATCAGCTGCAACATCTACCTTCATACGCCTCAACATATAAGGAGAAATAATGTCCCTCAATACAACCGCACATTTATAGGCAGTCTGAACTTGAATGTTAGTAGCATTTGCATACCCTCCGACATTAATTGGGATCGCAAATTGGTTTTGGAATACAGGCAATGTACCTAGTCGCCCAGGAAATACAAAATCAAATAAGCTCCACAATTCTGTTAGATTGTTCTGAATTGGAGTACCGGAGAGAATTATCCTGTGCGGTGTTTTAACCTGTTTACATTTCAGTGAAATGTCAGAATCTGGATTTCGTATTTTATGCCCCTCATCAAGAACACAATACGACCATTTTTTGGGTAGAATGTATTTGGCATACATTTGAATGCCCATATATGTCGTGACTAGAACATGGCCTTGAGACATTACAGACTCAATCAGTGACATAGCCCCTGTTCTGGCCTTCAGACCTACAGTCCGAATCTCTTGGCCGGGCGATATTTCGTCAAGTGCAGCCTCCAACATTTCTTCCCTGGACACTGTCATTCCCGACCCAATTGAGTGGAGAATGGCTACTCGCAGGGGAGGCCACCATCTGTGCAGTTCATTTACCCACTGTTTCAGCACTGTTGCAGGGCATACAATCAGGACCGGCTTATCTAGTTTACCACTATAATGAAGGCCTGCAAGAAATGCTGATACTTGGATTGTTTTGCCTAGTCCCATTTCATCACCAATAATCCCACCCGCCTTTTGAGAGTACAACTCCCATAGCCATTGAACACCAGTTTTCTGATAATCGAACAGACTTGAATATACATCACCTGGTATTCTGAAGCCTTCACCGATGTGGGCATCAGGCTCAACAGGGTGAGGGAGCTGCCACTCTTCAAGAGAACTATCCCCTGGAACAGCAACAACATTGAGCTTTTTCCGATATTGCTTCCTTCTATGTATCCACTCGCTTAATCGACCTTGGTATACTCTTATGTCCCCATCATCTAGTCCTTTTAGAATATCTGCTGCCTTCCTTCTTGCTTCCTTCCGCTTAATCACTTCAGAAACCTCATCATCATCGTCTATTTCATCCAGATCCTCCTCACCATCAGCAACAGATCTGAAATTACCATCTACATCTTCTTCGCTCGCGGACTCACCTGATGGAGCATAGTCACTTTCATACTGGTGATCACTTGCACCAGATACATCACTTAGTATTTCATGTTTCAGAGGTTCCAATTTGATCCGTTTACTCTCACGAGCTGCAACAATGTCTTCTTCTTCAGTTTCATCGTCATCATTAAACTCTTCGAGTTCCATGCCAGGAATTCTCAAATTTTGATGAGACATTCCTGGTCGCTCCTCTCTATCTGTTACCGTCACCGATTTGGCAAATGGAGTGATCTTTCCTGTTCGCACCAAAAAATCATGCTCAGATTCTTCAGGTAGACGTGAAGTACCTGCACCAGAAAAGCTCATCACGGTACCGGTTCCTGACTTCCTGTCATTAAGACGACCTTCAATATCTGCGATGTCTTGATTCACAGCAGCAAGATCATCACTTGAAATTCTTGCGATCTCTCTCCGAAGTTCCTCCCTTTGAGATATCCGAGTATTCCGATCATCCAGCCTCATTTGCAATTTCTCTATCTTATTCAAAAGGTCGCTTTTCGTCCTCAGTGACTTTTCGAGTCGTTTATTCTCCAGCTCGTCATCCTTTTTGGCCATCGCATCTTCAGCCTGAGTTAGAACCACTACCACGCTCACTCAACATACCTTCTGGGCCACGTCTCTTTCGAGATCATCCTGATCCACAGTCCAAGCCTCCAGTTCATTTAAATCCGCCACTGGGACCGATGGCTCACCGTTGGAAGCTTGGCTGCTCATTTATAATGGCAACTTTGATATCAAGACCAAAGTCCGTGCTATTATCTTTTTAGAGCTTAGGGTTGGCATATTTAGGTCTTGCGCACAATCGATAAGAGTTCTTTAAAAGAAGCAACAGAAAGCTCTCTAACGTTTGAGAAAGGCAAAAGGCAACACTCAAAAATTGCCGGATGAACTGATACAAATGAACTCAGAAGTTTCATTCTTGAATGCAGTCGTTGTGGCCCATATAGTTTGTCGGTCTTAGATCTCCATTAACCAGTTAAAGAAAGAGTCAAATATAGGGGGAACATCAGCTTCATCAATAGGTCTAATTATGGCACAGTCCCCTGCTAGATGAAGTTTCCCTCGCTTCTAAAGTAGTTGTGATAATTCGGAAAGAACACTCTTTTAGCACTTTCTGTCGCATGTGGGGCGCCAGCCATTACATGCATATGCATGCAACCTTAATTTCTATCAATGCTGTAAGGTAGCTTTACGCATACACGTACTTTGTATTGTAATCAGATGAAGCAGATACTCAGAAGATTTTAGGATTATTATGAGTGTTAACGTTTATGGGACGGTATAATATATGTATTATCCAATATTCTACTATAACGCTACACCAGGATCGGGATAGAACATTGGGAACGAGATAACCAAGCCTAGCTGGTATACGTAGTAACTTACGGCAACCTGTGTGTCATATTATTCTTCTTGGTCAGAAGATTCGGAAATTTGTAATTTAACGAACTCAATTAAGGCTAGGCTGTCAGCAGTGAAAAGACAACCCCACGGTTAAGCGTTCATCCATCAGGGCGAGGGCGAATATAACAATATCCAATATAAATGCGGGGCATCCATCATATGGGTAAGTAATCATGAACGGTATTCGCTCAATTCTAGAAAAAAGACCAACAGATGTAGTGATAGTGTCAGCTCTTCGTACTGCCATTACCAGGAGTACTAAAGGTGGCTTTAAGGATATGTACCCTGAAGAATTGCTGGCACAAGTCCTTAAAGCTACGGTCGAGAAGACTGGAATTGACAAAAGTGAGGTGAATGATGTACTCGTTGGAGCAGTGTTACAGACACTTGGTGGACAAAAGGCCAGTGCATTAGCGGTAAAGAGTGTAGGATTCCCCATTACGACTACAACCAATACTGTTAACAGGCAATGTGGATCCTCGGCCCAAGCCATGTCATACATGGCAGCGTCGCTTCGATCTGGGGACATCAAAGTAGGAATTGCAGCAGGAGTAGAATCAATGACCCATGATTACTTTCCTCATCGTGGAATACCAACTCGTATTTCTCAAGAACTTAAAGCATCAGCAAGTGAGGAGGCTCGCAGCGTGCTAATGCCAATGGGAATTACTTCAGAGAATGTAGCCGTGAAGTATGGTGTCAGCAGAGAGGATCAAGACGCCTTTGCATATCTCAGTCATACTAGAGCAGCTAAAGCGACTGAGTCGGGTCATTTTTCTAAAGAAATTATACCAGTGTTAGCGAGGCAGATTGACGAAAATGGACATCGAGCCGAGGACAAAATAATATCAAAGGATGATGGAATAAGAGCGACTATTTCGAAAGAAAAGCTCGCTACTTTGAAGCCAGTTTTTTCTGAAACTGGTACAACCACGGCGGGAAATGCATCTCAAATATCTGATGGCGCTTCTAGTATTCTTCTTACTACCAGAGCTTATGCACAACAATTGGGCCTACAGCCAATTGCACGGTTTATAGCATCAAATGCCATTGGTGTACCGTCTGCGCTTATGGGAATTGGTCCTGCAGCAGCAATTCCCGCACTTTTGAATAGAGTGGGTCTCGAATCAAAGGAAATTGATGTATGGGAGATCAATGAAGCATTTGCTAGTCAATCTGTGTATTGTGTTCAAAACCTGGGTTTAGACATTGATAAGGTTAATCCGCATGGAGGTGCAATTGCGCTGGGACATCCCCTTGGTGCTACTGGTGGACGTTTAGTGGCAACTCTCATCAATGGACTTAGTGCTGTAGGTGGCGAGTTCGGCATTCTTTCCATGTGTATGTCTACAGGCCAAGGATATGCTGGAATGATTGCATTGGAGTAGTTTTACATAATTTTTTGAAATGCGAATATTCATACAGTTTATCTTTACTTCTGAAATCTAATGTAAAAATACTAAAAAAAGAAAACAACTTAGTCTTTTAAAGCACTTGAGAATGCCTCATTTTTGGACTCTTCATCAAAGTCAGGCCTGGGCATCTCGTAGCCTGCGACAGTTCTTCCATAACTGATCCCTCCCAACCGTGAAACTGGCCGTAGTTTGGCAGTATCGATAATATTGAGATCATCATTAATCACATTCTTGTGAATATGAAAATTGATGCCCTCAACAATACATAATGTTCCACTCGCATTGCCCGTCTTCTTTGATGTCCACTCATGGCTGTGAATGAGCTTACCTTCGACAGAGAAGGCAGATTCAGCAACATGTGGAGGTTTGACTTTAGACGAAGGAGCAGGTGTTAGTCCTGATAGCTTCCATTCGTCAATCTCACCAGGAGCATTCAAGGATGTATAGTTTGCTGCCTCGGCAAACCATTCGGAAATAATGTTGATCGTGAGCTCTTTTGTATCCAAGATGTTTGCAGCAGTATCTTTGGGATTGCCAGATCCCTTGGAGAATCCTATCACGAAAATAGGAGGATCATGATTAACAAAAGTGAAATAAGAGAAAGGCGAAAGATTTGGGATGCCATCCTTAGAGACTGTAGAAACAAATCCGATAGGTCTAGGCGTAACTGCTGAAATCAGGAGCTTATAGTTATCGACAGGATTTCTATCAGGGCCATAAGGATCCAGTTCCAATTTCTCAGTCCTTTTCCATTCGTCACTAATAGCACCAGATCCAACAGTCCATTTAGGATCTGTAGTACGAGTATAATGCCATTGCAATTCTTGCTCAAAAGGAGGTCTACTTTCCTCCACTTTCTTGAAGTCTTTCTGAACGTTGGTTTTTATTGCTTGATAGTACACTTACGTGAGGGTTCCGTTTCACTTGACTCTCAAGGCCAAATCTTGCAGGTTCCTTTGCACTACCAGACATTATGGGTTTTATCAGTATTCTAAATCTCAACAATTGATATCTTGAAGTTGCCAACTCAAATGATTTATAATATTTCATACAACATTCAACATGCGCGGGAAGGAGTGACCCACCCACATGATGAGTTACATGCAGATGACATCGGGACAGCATTTATCCGTTTGGATGCACAGCAATTTTAAGTTAGCTACCTGAATTCACAAAAAATAACATAATTCATTTTTCTTCATTTGATTCGTTTCTTAGAGATTCTATTAATAACAGTTTATAGATTCAGAATATAAACATGTATCAAAATAAATACAAGACTAAGAATATGCACACTTGCGCTCTTAATTCACATCGTAGAATCCTAGATTGTACAGGAATTCTGGAATTGAAGAAGTCGTATCGGCAGTTCTGAGTTAGACGCATTGAAACGAAAGAAAAAAAAAGCAGCAAGAAAAAAACTTACACTAAAGTGTCTAGGTTTTTGAAAACGTCCCAATCCAAACTATCCTGTCTAGGAGATAGTTGATGCATTCCAATGGCCCCAATAGTTCCAATGGTTCCAATGGCGGGGGTCGGAGGTCCAACTGTATCATAACCAGATAAGTTGTCCGATGAGTGCAAGTCCAATATCGTTGACATGGGTAGGGTAGAATAATACGGCCTACTGAGCACCGAAGTCATTCCACAAGTCTCCAAGTATTGCCATAGTACTAGTTGACCATTAATTATGGTTTTGTTTATGCTTCCAGTTCGAAGGGCTAAGGATATACCGATCGAGGAAAAATACTCATAATAGACCGGATATGACACACCTCTAAACGTATTCATACAGCTATTGAGCATTTTAGAACTGAGAATGGGCATATTTTCTTCAGACATCGCATATTTCAAATCCAGCATTCTTGGCATTGTTAGGTCGTTATCGGTCAGATATAGCAAAGAAGCAAGGGTAGAAAAACTCAAAAAGAGATTGCATTTTTGAATGCTAACAGGTCTGATGACTGGAGCATTCATATCGGTTATAATGCAATGTACCGGTAGACTTTTAGCAAAGATATGAAGTTGCGAAAACAAGTCATTCAAAAGCATAGCCTTTTGGACCTTCGGCCTTTTGGCATACTGGGGGCGGTTGATATTAGATATTAATATGTTCATGATCCGAGTAAGAGAGAACAATGCATTGAACATTGATAAACCTCTACCAGGTTCGAGAGCAGGCCCATTAGAATGTGTGAAATTCGTGTCTGCTGGAAACCAAGGGTCTGATTCTTCGCAACCTTCTTCAGAAATAGGGCTAACTTCAAAATCTCTTTCCGAGACATGTGGCACTCTTCCCAAACGAGCGCTGGTATACGTGTCTATGATGCAACAAGAGTACCAAGCTCGTTCATAACCATCATTACGATTATGCTTGAGCTCTTGTAGCCCGAGCTGCATGGCACATCTGACAGCCAATCCACTGACATTCCACGCAATATCCCATTGACCGTCATAGATAAAGAAAATGGTTATGAGCACCAATGACTGAACCTTTTCCAAACTTTGAGCATTATCTATCATCGACATCGCAAGGTATTCAGAGACCTTACGCTGGAATACTCCCACGTTTACGGTTTGGGCTATTTGAAAAGCGCAATTTAAAACCATACTCTTGTGAATATCAGTTGGCGGTGCACTGGAAGACGCCATACGATAAACTTCCGCCTTGTTGAGCATTGGAAGCCATGTGTGGACTGAAGTGCAATATCTGTCTAACAGTGCAGCATTACCGGCAATTGGCCATTCAGACTTTGTGAACAGCCATTGCTGGAAGAACCCGTCGGATATCTTTAAATACTTAATAGATAATGCCGACACTTGAAACCCACTAGATGGGCCCCAGAATCCCTTTTCGCGCAGTGAGTCTCTCGTGACCGTCACAGCTCTCGAAGACTGTGGATCTGGCGCTCTTTCTGCCAAGGAAGAACTCGTTTCAAAGACCGGCTTTGGAGGTGGTAACTCACCATATTGAATTTGTCTGCGTGCTTTAGAATTTCTCCAGATCTCATCGTACTGGGACGTAGAAGCTTCGGTTCTGATCACTTCCAACATGGCGCAGACCCTAGAGTCGCCATCTTCGTAGTTCGAGACAAAATACCCCAGTAATGTCTCGAGTTCACCAACATATTTTGACATTGACTGGATATACCCTTGAGGTAGCCCTCTCCTTTTAGTCTCTCCATATGTGCATGGAACATTCCCTTTCAAACAGGTAGTGCATGTAGGCTTTACTCCATCACATTTGATTTTGCGACTACGACACTGCTGGCAAGCGCTGCTCACCCGTTGACGTTTGAAGTCACCTTCACTCGTATCACCAGCCATGTTCGGCTCTTTGGATATGGATCTATGAAAAATGAGCCTCTATTGGAAAGTGCGCCTGGCCTCAACTGATTCGATGTTTTCTGTGTAGCTATCGTTGTTCGTGTGCTCGGTAGAAACTATACCCGAATTGTGATAACCTAAATACCCCACATACGCCTTAGGGTCTTTCTGCTTGGTACAAATCGGATAACGTAGTTAAACTACAGCATGAATTCTTAAAATAATAATAATAATAATATAATATATTGAAGACATTCGATTATGAGTGATGATTCCTGGGTCATAGCTGACTCTACCGCTCCCGCGTTGAGGTTTGATCGCAATGCTACAATCCTGCTGATTGGTGGCAGAAGCACTGGAAAATCCACACTGGCATTTTTGACCGCCATGGCGCTCAAAAGAAGGTTTTTGGATTTGATTGTCATGTTTGAGACATTATCGGGATATTCAGTTGAGGTATTTCGTGAAAAATTTGGACAAGACGAATACAATCAAAGGGAATCAGCATTATTAGAGACAGTTCTGACAAAGTACCCGACAAATAGCGTCATCTCAACATCAAGCTCTTCCGTGATAGGGAGGAGTAAAGATATACTATTGAAACACGGTCGTAAAATGCCTATTATAAATGTCGTTAGGGACTTTGATGACATCAGGCTACATTTGGTCAGCCATCCTGATAGTGAAATTTTAGTGAAACAGGCTAAAGAAAGGATGCCCCTTTATAGGTTGTGTTCTCATTTTGAGTTCCTTAATTTGGGAAGTCGATATCTGACATGTGATTCTTCAGATCTTCAGTCTGTAGGATTGAAGCACTGCGAGCAAGAGTTTCAGAGGTTTATTGAGAAGATATGGCCAACAGACGTTGACGAGGGCCCTAGAATTCCAGTTCATGGCCCATTCGCTATTCCGTTATCGCGACAGCCATATTCATACTGTTTACTACTACCATTTTATGACCTCACAATGGAGAAAATTGATCTCGATATTGTTTCAGTCGGGGTAGATGCATTACGAATTCGAGTTGATATGATGGCCCGACATGCTGTTTGCAACAAATATGACGTTCTCCTTTACATTTGCAATCAAGTTTCATATATTCGCCAACGGACCACATTGCCAATAATGTACGATTTTGCTAATGATATCTTCAATGGCAAGATAGACTTGGCTGGGGTGGACTGGAAGAAATTGTATGTGGAATTATTATTCTATGGTCTGCGCCTAAATGTTGAATACTTGACAGTCCTTCCTGATATTATCCCGATGTCATTGATTCAAAAAATTTGTGAAATCAAAGGATCAACGCAAGTGGTGGGGTGTTTTACTGTCGACCACTGGGCTGTAGACATCCTCAGTGATATTGTACTATGGAGGAAGAAGTCTGGCTGTGATCTTGTCCGGATCGAGTCATATGGAATCAGCATTGATGACAATTATAAACTCATATCTGCTCTCGAACTTTTAAAAGTTAAAGAAAACGTTGGGCATAATGGCTTATGGTATCTAATCGCCTATAATACTGGTTCCTGGGGAAGAATGTCACGGTGTTTGAACAATGTACTCACACCTGTGGACCATCCATTATTTTGGTCTCATCCAAGCAGCTTTTACTCCATGAAAGACACCGCCACAGTATCTTTCAAAACGCAAGCATCTGAAATCCTCACGGTTCAGGATGCTAGTCGGGGATTGAGAGGACTATTTATTGTTCCCAAATACGTCATTTACCAGTTTGGATCCGGTTCTTGCCATACAGGATCCTGGAAATCAATGTTTCAGGACGCGATAGATGCCACTGGACTCCCACATATTTTTGAACATAAGGATTATGTTACAGGACCTGAAGTAGACAAGATTCTTGCAAGCTCCGAGTTTGGCGGGTTGGTATTATCGGAGACCTATGGAGAGCAGGTTATTTCTCAATTGCCGTATGTGGGCACCGATGCTCGGCTGATTGGTTCGTGCAATGTAGTAGCAGCGGTTCGCGAGAGAAGCAGTGTCATGGCTGTTTCCATGCAGGGTCATAATACTGAATGGTTTGGCTTTTACGACACACTTCTCCGGAAAATCCCCACCAAAAACTCTATTACTCCGAATTCCACTGCTGTCATTTTGGGTGCTTGCTCTTCATTAGGTCGAGCTGCATTGTTTTCTCTCCGTAAAATGGGCGTTGCTAAAGCTTTGGTATATGATCAATCTATAAGCAATCCACAAAGTTCTAGTCTGAGAAAGCTACAAGATTTATTTGACTGGAGCTATACAGAGTCCGGAACCTACTATAGTACTGATGTTGTTCAAGCAAACAATGTGGTTCATTCAATGAGGTATTATATTAGGAACGGGAGTTTGCAGAACCCGGACGAGTCTCGGCCACGACACTTTGGGACACTATCATTTGATGATAGCACGACAAAACAGGCCCCCTTTCTTGAAGCAATACCATCGTTGGAATCAGATTGGCCATCGTCTCTCGTACCACCGTCTATTATAATTAATTGCATTCCAAACCTTAATATCAGGGTTCCGGAATCATATTTTGCCGATTCTACTGGTGGAGTTGGAATTGATGTAAGTTCTTTTTTTTTTTTCATTATTTTTTGTTATTTATCATTCTAACTAGATGAGCAATGTGCCTGAATCCGAGGTTGGCTCTCAATTTAAAGAGCATAAGGGATGGATAACGGTTGCAAAGTCAGAAGTGCTCTCCAGTATTGCGTGTGCAACGTTTGAGTTGGTGACCCAAAAGAAGGCACCAAACCATATATTGAGAGGACATTGTATAAAACTTCCTTGAATATGATGATATTCTAAATGATTGTATATATTATTGATGATTTAATATGAATTATTTCTAATAAATGCCATTTTAGATTAGTAAAGGTTTGTCTCGGTTAGTGGTTGATCAGTATCGGTGGATATAGCATTATCCACAAATGTGGGGCAATATTGCGGGGAAATGTGAACCCTACTACTGTACATCATTTCATCAAACCGTAAAACCCCGGATAAAGATTCAGCCAATAATTCTCGTTACGGAATTAGTATATAAAACATCACCAGTTTTTGACAGCTTTCAATAGTCAGGTATTAAGAACAACCATGGCTATAACTGATGCACCTAATGTGGTCAACATGACCGATGAGAACATCACCGAAAATACTAACATTATTAATTCACAATGTCCTGATCCAAGACTACGATTCATTATATACAGATTGGTACAGCATTTGCATGATTTCGCCCGTGAAACCAGACTTACCACTGAGGAATGGATGGCGGGTATCCAGTTCTTGACTCAGGTTGGTCAAATATGTACTGATACACGACAGGAGTTCATCCTGTTGTCGGATACGCTTGGGCTGTCGGTTCTTGTTGATGGAATGAGCCATCCAAAGCCGTCTAATGCTACGGTTGGAACGTTATTAGGACCGTTCCATACTCATGATGCTCTTGAATTTGAGCATGGCGAGTCTATTGCATCTGAAGGGAAGGGCGAAGTTTGTGTCCTGACTGGCACAATGAAGGACACCCAAGGTAGACCAATTTCAGGGGTGCATATTGATATCTGGGAAACTGATTCTACTGGTCACTATGATACTCAATACTCTGATAGGGGCGGACCGGACTGTCGTGGTATTGTGAAAACTGCTGAAGATGGCTCATTCTGGGTTCAAGCTATCCTACCAGTATCATATCCAATTCCACATGATGGGCCAGTGGGTAGAATGCTTAATTCGCTTGGAAGGCATCCATATAGGCCTGCACATATTCATTTCAAGGTGCAGAAGTCGGGATATGATGAATTGATCACAGCTTTGTATTTGAAGGGAGATCCCTATGAAACAGGTGATGCAGTTTTTGGTGTTAAGAGTGAGCTGTTGGTGGAAGCGAAGAAAATCGAAGATGAAGAGTTTGCTCATCAACACGGAGTGAAGATAGGCGATTGGCATATTAATAAGGACTTTGTTTTGGTGACTGAAGAAGAAGCTAAAGAGTTGTTTGTGGTGAAGTCCAAAGAAGCACTTGACAAAATATCTGTTCGTGCTACTATTATAGATGGACTTCCAGTAGCTGATCTCGATTAAGCTCGATTAGCGCATATATTTACTACATTATTAATAATTTGGTGATTTAAGTGGATCAAAATAAAATATAGTGCAACCTGTCAGAAAAGAGGAAATAGCATGAATTTGGCCGAGACAGCACTTTGAGTTAGTTAACATGGATAGATATGTAGGATTCAGTACGATCTATGAGAACAAAATATAAAAGAATTCATTCTAAGTCAGGTAATCAACTCTAAACAGCGATAGTCTTCAAGTTTTCACTGACCTTGAAATCAGGTTCAGTCTTTTGTCGAACCTCATCCACTGTGACTCCAGGGAATAGCTCGATCAGCGTCAATCCGTCGGTAGGACTAACATCAAAGACAGCTATATCAGTAATGATTCTTGAAACACATCTAGCTCCAGTCAACGGGAAAATGCATGACTTGACAATTTTGGGTCGGCCCTTCTTGTCGGTATGTTCAGACACAACTACAACTCGGGTTTTTGAAGGATTGGCCACAAGATCCATTGCACCTCCCATACCTTTGACCATACCAGGGATAGCCCAGTTTGCAAGATCTCCATACTCTGAAATTTGCATGGCACCAAGAATAGTGAGGTCAACTCTACCAGAACGAATCATTGCAAAAGACTCTTCAGAGCCAAACAGAGATGAACCTGACTGTAAAGTTACCGTCTCCTTTCCAGCATTGATAAAATCAGGATCCTCTTGGCCTTTCTGGGGATAAGGTCCAAGGCCAAGGATACCATTCTCAGACTGCAAGGTGACACTGACATCATCAGGCAAGTAGTTTGGAGCTAAAGTAGGCATACCAATACCAAGATTGGCATATCCGTCATTCTTGAACTCCTGAGCAGCCCGTCGTACAATTCGTTCACGTTTAGCAGCAGCAGCGGCCTTTTCTGGTGGAATCTCCTTACCAGATGCTGCTTGTGCATCTCCGGACTCGCTGAACTTGTAAATCTCAATAAGCTTGGGAGTGTTAGATTGCACGACGCTAGAGACATATATTCCTGGCAAATGGACATCCTCTGGGGTAATCTCTCCTGGCTCTACAATATGCTCGGCCTCAACTATGGTAATCTTTCCGGCTCTGCCCATCACACTATTAAAGTTTCGGGCAGATCCCCGGAAATAACTGTTTCCTAAAGTATCTGCCTTGTAAGCCTTGACGAATGCAACATCTCCAATGATGGCATTCTCAAGAAGATATTTCCGGCCGTCAAACTCTCTAGTTTCTTTTGGGTCACTGGTCTTGATAACGCTGCCATCAGGTCCATACTTGACGGGAAGTTTCCCTTGCTCCACCCATGTATCGACACCAGTCGCAGTGTAAAAAGCTGGTACACCGGCCCCTCCAGCGCGACATTTTTCAGCAATTGATCCTTGAGGAGTCAATTCAAGCTCAATTTTACCACTTAGATACATGCTCTCAAATGTCTTATTACCACCAATATAAGATGCAATCATCTTTTTAATCTGGCCTGAAACCAATAGCTTACTTAAACCTGATCCATCCACACCCGCATTGTTGGAAACTGCAGTAATATTGGTAACATCTGTCTTCTTTTCCAATGCATTGATCAAAGTATCCGGTACTCCCGACAATCCAAACCCACCACAAAGCAAGGTGATGTCTGCTTTCATATCTTTTATAGCTTCTTCAGCAGATGGTTTGACCTTTGAAGATACGTACCGGCACGAACCAAATACTGTAGGTGACCAGCGTCTGCCAAGAGCTCGAACTGCCAATACTTTCACAGACATATTGGGATCGTCTCTATATTAGGGCACTCTCTGAGTATATATGGACAAGTAACCTTTAATTGAAGTCGAATCCGGAAAATGGTTATCAGATCATAACGGTTAAATCCTTTTCCTTTTATACTTCTGACGCAGGATGCGGGGTACTGTGATGGGAATACGTGGGGATTCTTGTTCCGTGCCCCACCGTGAGAGAGCTCGGCCATTAGTCGGGGTCATAAATTAAAGCCAAACGGCAACACGGGGATACCAGAACGAAGCATGACAATTACAATGACAATGAAAATGAAAAGTAGTGATAATATGAACTATTCGCGTGTGCAGTGGATAACTGGTGATGACTTGAATTCCCTGTAATAAAAAAAAACTATTCCGCGCAAAGGGCGGAATGATCACTGTGCATTATCTCCTCCACAGGCTTGAGGAAGGAAGTTAAGCCCCATTGTACTCGATTTGATGGTAATCAATGGGCATCGTCGAGAGACTCAGCCATTGAGGGACAGCTTTTCTACAATTTTCTGTTAAAAAATTTTTGACATATTTTTTTTTCTTATCGAAAAGAATCAATTTCACATGATCTGGCGGGATGGGATCATGCCATGCCATGCCATCACATGCATATATTAGTCGGTGCGGAACGTTTCTGCCGCATTTACGATGACAAAATCTAAGACCATCAGCAGTACTCTCGAGGAGAATCGAGTTCAAGAGCTAGAACAGGTCTTGAAAGGTTTGACGGAAGTTATAGTGGACTATGTCAAGGTAGCTGACTCTCCTGCGGGAACTGTAGGGACATATGTGGATGCTAGAGAATTGAATCAGCAGTTGACTGCCAAGGTACCAGAAGTAGGAACCGGGATCAAGGGATTATTTGAGAATGTAGATGTGATTTTGAATAATTCAGTTGTAACTTGGAACCAAGGGTTTTTGGACAAACTATATGCGTCAAACAATCCGGTCGGGGTTGCCTCTGATCTACTACTGTCCGTCCTGAATACAAACTCCCATGTTTTTACAGTATCACCAGCCTTGACTATTATAGAGAAAAGAACAGGCCATGAATATGCCAAACTGCTTGGTTTCAACTCTCCTCGATCAGCTGGGCTGACATTCCCTGGAGGATCATACTCAAACCAAACTAGTCTACATATAGCTCGAAGCATTTTGTTCCCAGAAACGAAGACTAAAGGACTCGGAACTCGAAAGTTCGCTATTTTCTCTAGTGACCATTGCCACTACAGTGTTGAAAAGGCAGCTATTTTCTGTGGTCTTGGTAGTGAGTCTTTGTTCAAGGTCAAAACGCTTAAAGATGGTACTATGGATGTTCAAGATTTGGATCAAAAAATAGCAAATTGTGTTCAGGATGGGTATACTCCTCTGTATGTGAATGCTACAGCAGGCACGACAGTATATGGATCGTTTGACGATTTCAATGCCATTGCTGTCATTACTGAAAAATACAAGATCTGGTTGCACGTAGATGGATCATGGGGAGGTAATGTTGCATTTTCAGAAACTCATAGACATAAATTGAAGGGAGTGGAAAGGGCGAATAGTGTAACGGTCAACCCACATAAGATGCTGGGTGTGCCATGTACTTGCTCATTTCTGCTCGTTCCTGATGAAAGGATATTCCAGCGAGCCAATTCTCTTCAGGCACCATATTTGTTCCACAACTCATCTGAAGGTAGCGAGAACTTTGACTTGGCTGATGGAACCATGGGATGTGGACGCCGAGCAGACGCTCTAAAGTTGTACTTAGGATGGAACTGGTTTGGAACCAAAGGATACGGACAAAGAATAGACCATGCCTTTGAAGTAACCGAATATTTGGCAGCAAAAGTAAGAGACACTCCAGGATTTACACTTGTGTCAGAGTTCCCTCCTCCTTGTCTCCAGACATGCTTCTATTATTCTCCCAGCGGCTCTTTATCACCTCACAAGGAAGTGAATTCAAGGATTACAAGACAGATTGTGTCACAACTGTTCAAAAAATCAAAGTTCCTCGTCGATTATGCACCCCATTCTGAAGGTAAAGGCGAGTTCTTCCGAGTCGTCATCAACTCACCAATGTAAGTTTTTTTCTTCTTTTGGTTGAAATTTGTATTATTGAACTATAACTAACTCCAGTGTGACCAGCGAAACAGTTGACCAACTTATCAGCCAAATTCAGGAAATTGGAACAAGCTTAGTCTAAGTTGAGTTTGATGAAATTGAAAAGAATGAACAAAGGTAAAAACAAGTATCCAAAATAGAAATCTTTCACACAATTCATATATACATTTTCTACAATATTTACAATTAGTCTCTGTTGAAAGAGTCACCTGCCAAAATCTTGAGTTCTTGATCCATGTCAACTTTTCCGGCAGATAGTTGTGCCAACTCTTTGTCGTACTTTCCAGAAGAGAGAGGCCCATTTCCTCGGAACCGCTTTCTCATATCAACGGCTCCCATTCTTGTTAGCAAACTGAATATCTAATTTGTTTTTATGTACATACTTGCAATCCACATATTTCTTAAATAGTACCAGACAGTCCTCCGGCAGTTTCTTGAACAGCTTGGGATCTTCAAGGCAGTTTTTTGGAGTGTGTCGATCCAGCATCACACATGGTGATTTCTGAAGACACACAGCAACACCAGTACGAAGATCGTGGCAACTTGGTTAACTGACAGTTCTCTAAACAACGGATTCATACCTTGACACCATTATGCCAATGGTGGTGTGGTGTGAGCGGCTAAGTAACAGCATATGGGGCTTGTTGTACTTCACCACTTGACAATAGACAGTAGGATGGTGGACGAGAAGCAGATCTCTCCAATTTATGGCGAGAATGTCAAGATAAACAAGGAGGTATGTAATACAATGAAGTATTTAACTAACTAAGGTGATTTCTAGAATTCGAAACATTACCACTCTGGCTCTTGGGGTTGGTGCTGGCATCTTTAGACTTGAATCATACTACGGCTTCCTGTTCTTCTTTGCCAGCTACACGGTAATGAGTGTTTTAATATATACGACAGTTGCGAGCGCCAATGCAAAAAGCTACTTCTTATCGCCACTATCTGATGTGTGGTTTGGTGATATGTTTCCTCGATTGCCTGGTTTTATACTGATGTGGACGTTATTCTACGGATTGGTTGATGCCTAACGGAGTGGATTAGATTAGTTAATGCATGCTTTGAACATTTGGATCGGTGAAAGTTTCATGCTATGCTATGATGTTCAAAAAACTTGAGTATCAGGTTGTGTAATAACGATTTGTATTAAAAAAAGACTTGCTTTCTAGAAGTACGGTAGTGAATGATTCAACTAAGAGTGATATGCTTTTACTATACAATTAGACTACCAATACAATGAAACATCGTACTCACGAACTGCACGAGTTTCTTCAAGAGAAATACTTCTCCATAAGGATCTTTCTGCAAGCTTGTTTTGACCCGATTTCTCATACAATTGTCCTAGTAAAAAGTGTGCCTCGGGGCTATACCTGCCTGGTAGCTTAGCTACCTGGGTTTCCAACAGCACCTGAACTCGAGCCAAGGCTGCATGTTCGTCAGTCTTTGAAATAAAGAAAGGGTCTGTCGCAGTTCCTGGCATACTACCAAGATTGGAGTGCTCAAGAACAAGATGCGCCAAACCAATTACTGCATTCAAATCGTCTCCATTCTCATCCAATGCAGCCTCAAATTCTTGAAGTGCGTGGAGGGGCCTTTCCTTTGTCATTAATAGGCCAAGCTCTACATGAGTGTCAGCAGATTCTCGGTGCATATGTTCAGCTTCTACAATAGCCTCCTCGGCATCTGTAGTAAGATCTGCTCTTCGGTACACTCCAGCAATCCACAACCACAGTGCTTGATATACCTTTTGCTCAAAAGCGGTTGGTGGTTTGGCAGAAATCTCAGCTTCGACAGACTTTTCAATTGCTTTCTCATTTGTAAGAACAGTAGCGGTGGAAACCCGTCTGTCCGATCGTTTGGTCTTTTTGTCAACCCGTTTCGCGTTGACCGCAGAAGTAGAGTCAACAACTGGTGGAATACCAGATCCCTTGCTTGGTGGTGGTAATGGAAATAATGACGTAAAGAGAGCAATAGCATCAGGAAGTTGTTCAAGAGCAGCATCAACACCCGATATAGCCTCAATGATAGCCAACTGGGTGATTTTCATCTGGCCAATTGAAGCCTTGATCTCGCCTCCGGCATTAGCTATATTTTCAGTTCCAAGGGAAATAGCACTATTAATAACTTTGACAGCATCGTCATAATCTTCTGTAGAAGTAAGAAGCAATGCAAGCAGATGCCATGAAGGATAGTGTGTACTGTCTTTAAGTAGACCCCTTTTGACAACATCCACAGCAGTAACGGTGTCACCACGTAGTGCCAACAATAATCCATAATCATAATGGGTCTCAGCAGAAACAGACCCACCTAGAGCTTTTTCAAAATGTGTAGCCGCTACATCAACCTGTTTGTTATAATCCTGATCATGAGAGAAAGTCGCTCGGCTATAGTATAAATAAGCCCGAGCAACTGCTGCATGTGCACCTGAAAGAATCTCCGGATCAGTGATTGTTGGACTGTCAGTATTGAGGCCACATCCGGTGGTCAGCTTATCAGCAAAGACCTTAGCCTTGGATCGATCACGAGAATATTGAGTAACAATACTTATAGCAATCGCAAATACCAAGCCAACACCATTTCCATCGTCACCATGATCAGATCCAATTTCAGCGCCATGCTCTTGCTGCGACCAGTGTTTTTCTTGATAGGCCAAATAAGTGTCAAACGCAGCAAGGGCCTCAGAATATGATCCAATTCCAGCAAGGACCTCGACGTGTCCTCTCATAACCAAAGATGAGTGAAAGGTAGATTGAGCAGCTTTTCTAAGGGCATCCAGCACATGCTCAGAATACTGAACTTCAGTAGGATTTGTAATTAAACCTGAAGGTACTGCTTTTGTATTTTTGTTTCTCCAGTTGTTAAGCAATTGATCCACATATTGTTCTACTGGCGCATTGCTTTCGGAAGCCTTGGGAATACCCTTGAACTGAAGTACACTGTCATCCGACCCGGGTCTTACTGGCTGGGCCGAACTTGGGATAGAACGCGTAGCTCCATTAGCAGTTGCAGCAGTACCAGTGGGAACAGCTGAACCATTAGCAGGAGAGAGCTCGGCATATCGCTTTAGCAAGAGGGCTCGGCTCTGTTTGCTACCAACAGCTTTTGAAATATGCAACTCATTAGATACCTGCGATGCAATAGAGTATTGACGCAGAGCGTATAATCGAGTGTCTCCATCAATGGATCGGCCATAGTCATTACCGATGGCTAGACTTGCGAATCTGTAGTAGAATATCTCGGCCCATAAAGCAGCTTCAGGCATAATTGAGTTAGACACCAGATCAATTCCAAGTGGCTGCCTGTATGATTCTACTGCTTTAGCGATCTCACCTGCACCTTCATAAGCAGCAGCAAGAATGGCTCGCAGCTTGATCATAATGGCAGATGTGTAAACAAAAGTGAACGAGGTAGGTAGATCATTTAACTGGGTCACAGTTGAAATAGCCCTCGAATAGTTCCCTTGTAGCAGTTGTAGATGTGCAATTGTCACATTATAAATCAATTCCTGTTCTGGCGAAGGAGAAGCTGCCTTAGGCAGACCGTCAATAATCGGCCTAAGCTTTGAGCTTTGAGAACCAAGGGGGTTCAGGTACTCATCACCAGTACTCTTGGAAGAACGGCCATCAAGCACATTGTAGACTTGGCTTTCACAATTGGCAACCTGGGCCAGACTGACAAAAGTTGTGCTGTTTTTGATTACTTTTTTGGCTAGGTCCGGTACAGACGACCATTTGGAGTTGGCTCTCGCTTCGTCGAGATTCTGAACGTATATAACTGTTTTCTAACATTAGTCACTGAAAAAACACAATTAAACCATTTAGCTTGATCTTCAATTGGAAATTTCACATACACTGGACATTACTAGTAGTCATTCCACGACAAGACAATCGAGTTAAGACAGAGTTACAAGTTCAACCTGATAAATGGAGACCGGTTCCTGAGAGTAACATTAAACCTCGGGAAGAACAACCTGTGCATGTCAGGGTTAGGCCTCACGCACCTCCCAACACTGCTGCCATCAGGGCTGTCTTTTATTGCCTGAAACTCAAATCGGTGCCAAACCCGAACCATACATTACTGGTGCACCGAGTTTCACTGTGCTGTGTTACATTGTAGAGGCCATATAAACTTTGAAGTGCTGAATCAATTATATTGTAAAACAGCATTGCTATCGCACATTGAAATCGTTCTTAATTTTTCAAGGCGTCTTCTTGTCTCTAATCTGGTCAGTCTTAAAAGCGGGGTAGTCAACCTGATATGGATATCTGCAGGGACACCTGCCGAACCGAATGATGCAGCTACAGCTCCTGTCTGGGCTGTACTACGGCTCTCGAGATATTAGGCGTAGAGTCTAAGATCTGCAAGCTGCTCGACGACAACTCATTTGAGGGGTCATGTCATGATCGCAGCTTAAGCTCACTTTTTTGACCGTAATCGAGTCATGGAACAAGTGTGCCATACCCTGTTTTGGTCGGTCTTTTCTACCTTGGGTCGGTGAAACCAATTCTACTGTACGCTAAGCTAGGAGTTTCAGTTCCCTCAATGAAGTTTCTTGGATTTAACACAGAATACAACAAAATACCATAAGAAATCCTTGGTCTACGTGACCTCGTTGTTGTTTGTTTTTTTCGCTTACTTGCTCAATGCTAGAGATTTGTATGTATATCTTGATATCCCTCTAAGCATAACTGTCTCTATTTCCGAATTTATTTTTTTTCAAATTTATATGAAACCCCAAAATCACTGAAGTTGATCAAATATTCTTAGCATATTCCCAATTTAGCGTGGCATGAACTGTACATAGAGAAGCTAGCGGATCTTAATTTTCAGACTAATGCACGCATGCATGCGTGGTGTGGCTTACGGGGTTCCTAATGCGGGAGGAGAAAGTGAAATTTATTTATTCACCTCATGTCTACCGAGTTAATAGAGGTAAGTAAAGATATAATTAGACGATCTGAACATGCTAACTAAAAGTTAGTGGAGTTTCTTCATTTCCCTCAACCTCCAGTTCGTCAGGTTGCCCTGGAAAACCTTGCACCGTTTGCACAGGGCCAGCATGTCTACATCTTCAAGAATGACAACTTTAGGCCCATCAAGGATCTGAAACTGTTGATCCGGGACAAAACTGAGAGAACTGCTCAGCTAGCTGCTTCCATGTTAGCAAATCTCTGTGATGATAGCGCTATCCTTGAACATTTGGCAAATGATGACAGTCTGTTGGAGTTTGTTTCTAATGCTATTGTTGATCTTACTCAGCACAACGCAGATCTGTTTTGTATTCTATTGGCCAACTTGGCAAAGAACGATCATATAACTAGCCTGTTTCAGTGGAAACGTAAATCACCATCAAAAGAAGATTCTAAACTTGAAGATTCAACTTTTAAATCAGACCTGATTGTCGACTGTTTGATGGATTGCTTTGTAAAGGGCAGTGATAGATCTCTAAATCCCAAGGCCGATTTCGATTATCTGTCTTTTTTCTTTGCAGACATCTCTAGATTCCAGGCAGGACGGGAATATTTCGTTAGTGAGAAGGAATATGATGGAGTTGTTCCTTTGACCAAATTGCTAGTTTTTACTGAGGGTGGTTCAAAGATCCGACGGTCTGGTATTGCTTCAACAATCAAGAACTCTCTTTTCCATGTTGCAAGTCATGAAAAGTTGGTTATGGACTCTAATATCAATATCCTTCCCTATCTTCTTTTGCCATTAGCTGGACCCGAGGACATTTCCGAGGATGAGCTGTTCGAACTGCCAGAAGAACTTCAGTTGCTTCCTAGTGATAAAAAGCGAGACTCTGACAACAATATCATGGTCACACATATTGAAAGCTTGTTGATTCTATCTACCACCAAACCTATGAGAGAATACATGCGAGAAAAGAATGTATATGTTATCATCCGAGAACTACACAAAGCTGTAGATGACGAAGGAGTTGATGATGCCTGTGATCGTTTGGTACAAATTCTCATGCGGGATGATGCACCTGAAGAAAAGGTTACCGAGGTAGATGAATCTGATGATGAAATCACAGAAGTTTTGTAATCTATTTATTTTCATAGACGTCAATATGAAACAAGCGTTTGGTGAGCTGTGAAATGAGTAGACTAGACTATCCCTAGACCAATAGCCCAAAGTAAGGAGAGGAAAAAAATGATTCACAATATTTTCCAACTAAATTAACTAGATTATAATATCATCTTGACTAAACTTCTTCAACATGACCTTCCACAACAGGCTTCTCGCCGTGTTGAAGTTCAGCAATTTCATCTTGAATTCGACTGTTACCTACCTTGGTTTTCCAAGCAGGTGGAGCATCAGGCGTGAACAAATCGTCAATCTCTTCCAACGTTTTACAGGCAGTTTCCGGGAACATGAGATACATGTGAACAAACATCACAATGCAAAACACACCGAAGATAATAAACGTCTTGTATCCAATGTTATTTATAGCCGGAGGGATGTAGTAAGCCAAAGCAAAGTTCATAATCCAGTTTCCTGATGCAGCTACGGCCATTCCCTTACTTCTCAAATAGAGAGGGAACACTTCAGGTGCATAGACCCATGCAACAGGAGCCCAAGTCAAAGCATAAACCATGATGAAAAAGTAAGAGCACACTAGAACTCCTCTTGATGGACCGAACTCACCTTCAAGAGTGATATGTATATTATCGTTACCGCCAATAGATGTAGTGTACTTTCCATATGTGGCCAATAACCCACCTACTGCAAAAACAAATGCACCCATACCTAATGATCCAAGGAGTAAAAGAGGTCTTCGTCCAACTTTATCAATGTAAAACATAACAGGAGTGGTGAACACAACCATAATTACATACTGCACAGATGAAGCAATCAAATTAACAGAACCTGACAGACCAGCCATGTCAAACACATAGACAACGTAGTACATCATGATATTTCCTCCTGCAAGCTGCTGCCAAACCTGGGTCATAATACCAACCATACTTCGTCGCCGGTTTTTCCTTGAAAACAAAGCCCAATAAGTGCTTGAAGAATCACGCTCAACCTCAACAATGGCCCTGATCTCGAGCATTTCAGCCAAGACAATCGGATCATCCTTTTCACCTTTGGCGTGGACATTAGCAAGGATTTCATGGCACTCTTCCCATCTGTCCTTGGATGCGAGCCATCTAGGAGATTCCGGAAGCATTGGCATCAAGACCAACAAAACAAGTCCAGGGATCATCTGCAAACCCCATACCAATCTGAATGATGCAGTGCCTTGTATAAAAGAGCATCCATATCCAATGTAAAACAATATCAAAATTCCCCATTCAATAGCCAATTGTTGTATAATGACAATTCTGCCTCGAGTCTCATAACGAGCAATTTCGGATAGATATACAGGAACCTGAGAAGATGTGAATCCAACACACAGACCGTTGATAAATCTACCAACGACTAACATGGCAATATTTTGTGAAGCACAACTTATGATTGAACCAATTACCCACAATATACAACTGAATTGGATGGTCTTCTTTCGACCTACAATATCGCACACGACTCCAGCAATAAGTGATCCTAGAAAGGAACCTCCTGGCATTGCTGCCGTAATTCCTCCCTGCTGGCTAGGTGAAGGAGAATGAAAGTAGTCTGTATACTGCGGGGTGCCAATGGTAGCAGACATACTTGATATATCAAATCCAAATAATGACCCACCGATGGTGGCTACTATAGCCACAAAGTAGGGATTGTAAATCTTGCGCATCTTGAAAGACTTGTATTGCACAAATAATTAAGAGATCATTTCATATTTATAACTGATCCTGTATATTGCTGTACCCCGCTTTACCCCACGTCGGCATTATTGGGATTTTCATCTTCAGTAGCCTCATTTCCCCATTAGGGGCTATTTTTCCTCCCCCGGATTTATGTCCTTACTCCAGATAGGATAAGGTGCAGTAGATAGAATCCAGTTTGCGGACAACCGGGAGATGAAGATATCTGAACTGAGAACCTGAGGCTGCCACAGTACCAGCAACACACTAGTTGAAACAAATTTATATAGATGGCACCATTAGTTATCCGATATTAATTTCATAATAGCCGTTGAGTGAGACATTTTTCACAATTCTCCCGACGCCAATGTTCCTCTGAGTTGCGTGCCGTGTGTTAATATCTCCGGCATGCGGTAAGAGAGACATCACCCCGCCCTAGTGGTGCCCTTACCACATGGGTTACATCCAAGCTGCCAAAAGCCACCGAGTTAGAACCTTTGAGCGCGGCAGATGTCGCTGTCATAGGGTACGGTACGGCGCAGGAACTTAAAGTTAGTCGCCGCAGCAACGAGCCTCACGATGGGCTCCGATGTCCACGTCTATTCTGTACCTATTACAGGCGGACCGAAAATTACTGGGTTCAAATGGATAATCTTAACCGATTTTAAACTAACTTTTCAATCGGTCCTATTATCAAGTTCAGAGTGTGATTGACTCAACACTCTCTGTTCACCAGGTGGATAGACAAGATAAACAGATAAAGGCTGGAAAAAAAATTAAGGATAATAGAATACGCTAAAAACAACTGACAGCTGGCTATAAGGCATTTAAAGAATATTTGACCATGGAGTCTCAAGGGCGAGTTCCTTTGGATTTCACATGTGTACTATATGATCCTAATGACCCAATATCGATAGTTTTTGCTCTCTTGTCACTTACTCCTCAAGCAATTCTAGTGGTGTACGGTACCATGTTGTTGTCTCGCCGAGAGGCCGAAACAGCTCTCCTGTTTGGAGGCCAGCTAGCATGCGAGGTAATCAATGAATACCTGAAAAGAATCATCAAGCAGGAGCGTCCTAAGCTTTATGAGCAAGGATCTGGATATGGGATGCCTTCGGCACATTCCCAGTTTATGAGCTATTACGCGACTTATATATGCCTGTGGATGTTGTTTAGAGTTCGACATTTTTCAACTCGAAAGAAACTGTCGAGAGCATTGTTTTTATGGACACTAGCACTTGGTGTGGCATATTCAAGAGTATATTTAAACTATCATACGCCCATACAGGTGATTTCTGGAGTTTTAGTAGGCATTGCCATTGGTGTTGGGTGGTTCATTAGTGTTATATTGTTGCGTGATCTTGGTATCGTTGATCTGCTGCTAGATACATGGCCCGCTAGATGGTTCTATGTAAAGGATACAGCATGTGAGAAAGCCAGTTTCGTCAAGGATGAGTATTCTGAATGGCGTCGAGTTCGCATGAAGATGAAGCTTCTCATTAAAGCCGACTAAGGCAGTCAGATGTATTATTGTTGTTGTCAATTTCAATAAAAAACAAAAAAAGTATTACATGTTACAAAGTTCCATACATACATATCATAATCATCGATTATTATACTAGTTTATATCTGAAAAGTCATGGATCAATCCCTGGAATCGTCATACGATTGGCCTGGTTCAGGTATGCATTTGGAACAATTTCGACAATTTCGTTCAAAGGGAACTTGAGGAATGGAATATCCTCGACTGAACAAGCCATAAGGTATCCATATAACACTCGGAGTACCGATTCGTGGCATATAATCAATAGGTCGCCTTCAGTCCGCTCCATTTCCAAAATCAGACTTTCGAGACGAACTGCAACATCCTGATATGACTCTGCCCTAGGATATCGGTGGTGGTATGGATCCTCCAAATGACGCTCATATTCATAAGGGAAAAGTTCTTTCAACTGACTATTAGGTACTCCTCCGGCAGCTCCAGGATTAAGCTGATTCAAAAGACTTCGTTGGATGGTCTTATTTCCCTCTGACGAGAATACCTCAGCAGTTTGAACTGTACGTAGACGAGTTGAACACCACACTGTAAGATTCGACTTGTCTTGAAGATTTAAAAGATCGGCCCGTATTGTAGACATGGCCCTAGCATCTGCAGATGATAATGGTGTTGATGTGCCCGATGTTACAGGAGGAGAAATAGTCAGATCATCGGCGGAAACATCGATGTTACGTGCTGCTGCCGCTTTGGCCATTGTGGCTAGTTTCTTATCAATGGCCAAATCTGACGCTGTGACACTCGAAGCTTTGGCTCGACGACTTTCAATATGTTCCCATAAAGACTTTTTAAGTTGTCGAGCATACGCTTTTCCCTTGTCTGATAAAGGTGAGTCTGACCGGTAATCATCCTCGCTTTCGCCGCTGGTGCCAGCCCTTACAAAGAATACGCTCCCCACTTTAATTCGTGAATTCATCAAGAAAAAGATAATTCTGTTGAATAGATATCCAAGATGTCGCTCACCATAGTTGATGATAAACTGTTCTGAAACATTGACCAATTTCACATAAGTTAACTCTGTTTCTATCATTGTCTGATAGTCAGGCATTCGCAATTCAATCCGTCGCAAATAGTGCTGAACTGCTTCATCGGGGTCCATTCCTTGGTAATCGGGTGATGAGATTTTAACATCCCTAACGTTGCGAGCTACCAAGTCTTTGTTGGTGAACAAACATTCCACAAATAACACTCCAATGTTGCGCTCTTTCATCTTGGCAGCCAGCTTCCTACGGCCTTCCACTGTTCCATTAACGGCATCATAAATAACTACCTGTCCCTTATCTTTACTGTAGAATTCAAACATATCGTCAAGACATGCTTGTAACACCTTCTGACGGAATGTTTTGGTCTGTTCCGAGGCATTGTCTACAAAATAATCGTCAGGAACTTTGAAATCAGGGCCCGATAGCTTTCGTCGATAGTCTCCTAGATGGAAAGCATGGGTCTTAACTCCTAACCATCGCAAGTATCGAGTGAGTGCAACAGCATGATGGGTCTTGCCTCGGGCTGGCAGTCCCACCAACACAATACACAGTTTTCCAGCATGGTACAGATGGCCTGAATCAGTGGAATAAAGTTGTGCGGGTGAGACATGGGATGCCGACAAAACCCGGTGAATTCCATCCACCTGAGAATTACGACGCGCTGCCCGCTTCGTTTGGGCAAGCGCTGGCTCACCATCTGTGTCCGAACTTACTGCGGACATGGAGAAGTTAGGGCAAGTTTGATATGTGGATCAGCGGGGGCCTATCAGCTATATGAAGTATCGGGGTAATAAAACTACATAGTACCGACACGGACGTATAATCCTTTAGTATCGATTTCCAAGTGAACAAACGAGGAAAATCAAAAACAAATGCCAAAAGTAAAAGGTTTTCAATAAATAAATTGATTTTCCAAGTTATTAAATGAGTCCAACCTACCAATTGTGAATGCCATAGTTTTCAAGCTGTAATCCTGAAGATGTAGTAACATTAATAAATGATTTAGTCACAGATTTAGGAGTAGTCAATGGTGATATTACAATGTACGGTAAAACAAAATGGTATTATTATTTACATACAGAAACTAACACTGGCTTAGTGTGTAATAAATACTACAGGCAGAGAGCATGTGATGAGACAGAAATCTCGAAAATGCCGAAGATAAATATACAGCTTTCAATGCACTACATCATGTCAAGAAATTCTACGATAGATATAAAGATCTTTTCCATTAAACAATCATGCCGTTTCATACGACAGTATTATTATTATCTATACACAGATCTTTTAATGATCGTCAGATTGGATGAACTCCTCGTAGGCAGCACCGTCCATGAGCTGCTCGACCTCGGCAGCATCAGTGACCTTGATCTTGGTGAACCATCCCTGGCCAAGAGGATCTTGGTTAACAATGGAGGGGTTGTCCACGATCTCCTCGTTGGTCTCAACAATCTCTCCTGCAACAGGACTGTACAATTCACTGGCAGACTTGACAGATTCAACCGATCCTAGGGATTCCTTGGCTTCCACTACCTCACCGACCTCAGTGGTCTCGATGAATGTAGCATCACCAAGAGCATCAGCAGCATACTTGGTGATACCAACAAATGCCACGTTATCGTTGTGAAGAGCAATCCACTCGTGATCCTCAGTGTATCGGACCAATGGCTTATCAGCAGAATAGGTCAAAGCAGGGCCTCCCTCAGTCAGATCGTTAGACAAGAACCGAAGACCCATTCGCAAGGGTGACAAAGTCTGGGAAACAGGTCTCAGAGCATATCTGACAGGAGCAGGTCCAGCCAACCGAAAAACAGATCGTGAGAGCATTGTGGAGTTATCAAATATAGATTTCGACTCTGAAAAAGTGTCACAACGATAAGTTTAAACTCGGGACTGGCCAGCATATGTCGCTAGTGCTGCACCATACTGACTCGGGTTGGAGATCACATGATGTGCGGCTGAAACAGAGAATTGAAATTTCAGCTCGGTGCAACAGGTGTAAAAACACTGATCAATCAACTCTCTTTACCTCTATATGCTGTACGAATTGGTGGGACTGGCCCGAGTTGCGGGTTCCAATGGAGCTGCTGATGCATCTGAGTTGGTACGTATGGCAGGTCGACTTGTCATCAGTAATCGTGGTGTGATTCGAAAGATAGAGAACTGGGGTGTTCGACCATTGCCAAGAATCATGAACATCAACCGACAAGCCCATATTGTGGGATCACATTTTTATATAAAATTCGACGCCAGTCCTGGTGTACAAGCTGAAGTGATGCGAGCTTTGAGGCGAGATCCTCGTCTTATAAGGACTACTGTGGTGAAACTTGGTGGGAAAGATTTGAAGAGTTTAGTGGACGAGGCCTAAAACTAAAGTTTTTTGGGAACTTTCCATCAAGTAAAAGAAAGTGGTTGTATATAAGGAGGAGGAGATAAGGAGATAGGTTGGTTGCAATATGTCACCAGCCTGGTAGATGCATTTTTTGGTATGACAATAAAGAATCATTTGATTGATGAAAACAGTGATATTTCATGGAGAGATCCACTATAAAGGAATACATATTATTACAAAAGTAAACCAAAGCCAATACAAAGAACTCACGAGTTAGGGGTACACAATGTACTCAAATTTATATGCTGGACAGTACATGGATATTAGCTCTTATACTCTCGTAGAATCACTGGCACCGAGCTGGCAGGCAAACTGCCTACCTCAGTGATAACTTTCTGAATAGCACTATGATCAGTCAAATCATACAAGATGTTAAGAATCGACAGGTTGGGAGACTCTTCTGCAGGCGATGGTACCACAGTATCTTGGTCGATTGATAGATTAGCCAACGACTGAATTGGCGCAAGCTCGTTATTAGCAACAGCATCTATTTGTACCTTGTCACTGAACTTGATTGTTTCACACAAAACAATAACTGGTATATCTCTATTACGAGCTGAAGTAGCAACAACTGCGGTACCAACTCGTGAATAAAGTTGACCATTGGAAAACATCGCATGAGCTCCCAAAAACACAGTGGTTACATCTTGAATCACGTATCGCAATGCAGAAATAAGCACATAAGTACATGACACATCTTGTTCCACCAGCTCTCGAACTAATTTTTTTCCCTCGAATAATGGTCTTGAATCTACCACTATGACGTTGAACTTTTTGCCCTGACGATGTGCTGCTAGAAGCGACTTCTTGACAACCTCTGATCTAGCATATGTCAATACAACATCTCCATCACTAATATTTTGTGCAGCAGCTTCCATTATTACCTGGTCAGCAACATCGAGACGTTCCCGGATGAAACTATTTATGGAATCAATCAGCTGCTCCTTTGCAGCAGCCTCGGTCAGATCAATACTAATAGTAGATATCTCCTGTTTCAACCACCGAATTGAATTGCCCATGGAAATGCTAAGGGGTCGTGCGTTCTTCAAGAAGTCAATATGATTCGAAAGAAGACTCGTGAGGTTTCTCCCCAATGAAGTTCCTTCTGGTGTTTTATAGTCGGAAATGAGATCCTTGAATGCTTCAAGCATAGCTCTACACCTGGCAGTAGATCCAAGCACCTTGTATGTTGATAGACGTAGACTGAGCTGAAGGATAGATGGGTGGATGTCTGAGGTATCGGTAGGCGCACCAGCTGGTACTGCTAAATGAGCAAAAAGTGGTAGGCGAACCTGTACATCCTGTGGTTGCGAAACTTGTACGGTATTCTGCTTCCTTGTTTGAGGTTTATCAGATCGAGGAGGTAATCCTTCTGCCGCCTTTTTAGCAGCTCGCTCCTGTTGCTTTTGGAGCTTCTTCTGAACCTTCAGATCTTTTGCTGATAGCTCCTTTTCCCTCATGCTTTATGTATCTTCAGCTGTATCACCGGTTGAACTATACACCACAGTAATAAAAAAACTCACTAAAAACTACCAAACACAAATCTGAATATGATACTTGTAAAATAGTATCAAAAGAAATGTAAATTGTCTAGTGGTGTCAGTATTACTCAGGATTACTGTATGAATCAAATTTCAGTCGCTGTAGAGAGTGACTTAGTACATGAACCGCACGGCTGAAGCAAGGCTGGATGTTAAATTGAGCAAAACCGCAGCCAATGAACTCTACTTGTTAAAAATGGGCCTGTATTCGGACCTAGCAGGATGGACGGTTTTTGGTTAGTTCTTGGAGTGATCAATAGGCGAATTCTAACACAGGCTTGAGCGTTCAAGGAATGGCACAGGGAATCCGTCAGAAACCATTTTCTTATAAGCCACTAGGATACTTATACTCTGCGGTCGCATTCATTGGCGTTGGACTTGTAGTAGACAATTTGCGAACAAAGCAGTCTGCTTTCATTGGTCGACGAATTAGAAAGTTGGAAGAGGCACGAAAAGCTCGAGGAATCGAGTTCAAGCGATCTATCTAGACGAATCTGAATATATGAATATCATGAACGGATTGCGTAGCCAGCTTGTTTCATCAAGTTTACTGGATGTAAACGACTAGAATCTGTTTGATGTCAGTTTAGTTCTCACTAATGCAAGCTAATTTGTGGAATTATTTTAGCTTCGATAAGACCATTTTATCAAGTGGGTTCAACTCACACGACAAGTGACATCAAGTGAAATATTGCTTGAGCACGATTTGTAGACGAACTTTTGTCGTAAAGCCACATCCAATCCATCCAGTGATGAAAAATTCATATTCATAGATGTTCTAAATCAATCCCACTGTTCGATTTTCACGTTTTTTTCTCAGTGAAATGAATGATCTTTAATGTCGAGCTTTGATACTCGTTTTAGATGTCCGTTTCAGTGCCTATTTACTTGGACCCCAGTTAACCCTCATCCCTTACGCCTAAGACCATCCACACGAGATACAATTATTTACAATAATGGACAAATATATCACTAGTAGATAAATCTAATATGCAGTTTTTATATATATTTATTATTTATTTATTTATATAGTAAAAGAAATGAAATCCCTAAATTCATTTTCCAAAAATCAGACCTTCCGTTACTGGATCTTAGCAATAGATTGATATAGGGGGGTGCAAAGTCTCACCATTAAAGTTGAAGTGTCCCCGACCATCTCAAACACCCAAAACCATACCCCCATTGTGTCAACCAATGTATCAACACACAACCACAGCCAGTCTGGTATGTCAATAATACCAGCCGAGTTGTCTCCCTTTCTGACTGTCCTGGCAGTCCCAGTTAACTGCACGTGAAGACTAACTTACCGACCACAGCGACCTCAATCGCGCAGGGCAGGGGCCAGGGTCAACACGTCCTGTTTCGCCTCTTTTACACCTCATCACCCCCTGTTGCCTTTTGATTTGGCTTTGAGACCAAGCGATGATCGCGTCTTCATACGAGCCTGGAACGTAAGTTGAATAGTTGATGCCGATATATTGTGGTTTAATGGAACTAATTAAAGCCGATGTTGGGTTCAAGATGACCATGAGGGTTGGATCGGTGCCGAAGTTACTGCCAAAGATGATACCGACACGTCGGTGGTGCTCCATTTGAAGCTTGAAAACGGATCAGAATCAACTGTGACCACCACTGCAGCGGAAATAGAATCAAATAGTGATAAGTTGCCTCCTCTGAGAAATCCCCCTATCTTAGAGGCCACTGAGGATCTTACCAGTTTATCTTACCTCAATGAGCCTGCTGTACTGCATGCTATTCGGATGCGATACGCTCAACTCAATATATACACATATTCAGGAATTGTGCTAATCGCTACCAATCCTTTCCAGCGAGTTGACAACTTGTATACTCCAGATATTATCCAGGCGTATTCTGGCAAAACCAAAGGAGAGTTAGAACCACATTTATTTGCGATTGCCGAGGATGCTTATAGGTAGGTGTCATTATCATCTAGTTGTGATTAAGGGAAACAAACAGTAACTAACATATTTTTAGGTGTATGCTAAGAGACAAGAAGAATCAAACTATTGTTGTATCAGGAGAGTCTGGTGCTGGTAAGACTGTATCTGCAAAGTACATAATGAGATACTTCGCGACAGTGGAGGATCCAGATCATCCTAGGAAGTCTTCTAAACACGCCGGTCAGGCCGGTTCTCATCATAATGGCGATGCATTAAGTGAGACTGAAGAACAAATTCTTGCCACTAATCCCATCATGGAGGCATTTGGTAATGCTAAGACAACTCGAAATGACAATTCTTCGCGATTTGGCAAATATTTGGAGATTCAATTCGATAAGAATATTGATATCATTGGTGCAAGGATCAGGACATATCTTTTAGAGCGATCTCGTCTAGTTTTCCAACCTGCTATTGAACGAAATTATCATATTTTTTATCAGTTGTGCTGTGGAGCTACCCCTGAAGAGAAGGATCAGTTCAAGCTTTTGCCAGTTGAGAAGTTTAATTATCTGAACCAGGGCGGTGAGCCCTTGATTCAGAATGTTGACGATGGAGAGGAATTCCAAGCTACCAGGAATGCTCTTTCTACAATTGGTGTGTCTGACGAAGTCCAGAACAACATTTTCAAGATTCTAACTGCGTTGTTGTATATTGGAAATATCGAGATCACTCCTACTCGTACAAACGCTGTTCTCAACTCGGACGAGCCTTCTCTTGTTCAGGTGTGTGAACTTTTAGGGATCAATGCGTCCAACTTCAGTAAATGGATTGTGAAAAAACAAATAGCCACCCGAAATGAGAAGATTGTCTCCAACCTCAATTATAAGCAAGCAACTGTTGTGCGTGACTCTGTGGCCAAGTTTGTATACTCAACTTTATTCGATTGGCTTGTTATGGTGATCAATAACGGCCTTACCGCTGATGAGTCTGTTTCCCAGGTCGAATCTTTTATTGGTGTGCTTGACATCTACGGATTCGAGCATTTCAAGATCAACTCTTTTGAACAGTTTTGCATCAATTATGCAAACGAAAAACTTCAGCAGGAGTTCAACCAGCATGTGTTCAAACTTGAACAGGACGAATACGTACAAGAAGAGATAAAGTGGACTTTTATTGATTTCAGTGATAATCAGCCATGTATCAGTCTCATTGAAAACAAACTTGGTATATTATCTCTGTTGGATGAAGAGTCGAGACTTCCTGCTGGTTCTGATGATGGCTGGATAGGAAAGCTCTATCAAAATTTTGATAACCCTGCGAATTCGAAATTCTTCAAGAAACCCCGATTTGGAAAGTCTTCTTTTATTGTTAGTCATTATGCCATGGATGTCGCCTATGAGGTCGAGGGATTCATTGAGAAAAACAGAGATACAGTTCCTGATGAACTTATTGAGGTTTTGGCAGAATCCACCAATCCATTTTTCAAAGAAATTCTAGAAATCAACCGTGTCCCTGAGCAACCAAAGAAGGAGCCTACCAAACCTGGTGTTCGAGTTGTTAACAGGAAGCCTACTCTTGGTAGCATTTTTAAGGGTTCGCTTATAGAGCTGATGAGTACGATCAATTCAACTAATGTCCATTATATTCGTTGCATCAAGCCAAATGATGATAAGGCTGCGTGGAAGTTCAGTGGGCCTATGGTGTTGTCCCAATTGAGGGCATGTGGTGTATTGGAGACCATTAGAATCTCTTGTGCTGGGTTCCCTAGTAGATGGACATATGAAGAATTTGCATCAAGATATTATATGCTCGTCCCGTCAGCAGAATGGACGGCTGGCATCAAACCACTGTGTGACAGCATTCTTCGAAAATCTATCCAGACCGAAGATAAATATCAGCTTGGTAAGACGAAAATTTTCTTCCGGGCTGGTATGTTAGCTTATCTTGAAAAGCTTAGAAGCGATAGGCTTAATGAGTGTGCTGTAGTCATTCAAAAGAATCTGAGAATGATCTACTATCGAAAGAAGTATCTGCAGACGAGGCAAAGCATTGTCGCTGCTCAGACTGTGATTCGCGGTCATTTGGCGCGAAAAGCGTACCAGGCGGAACGAAACCACGGTGCTGCTGTTGTCATCCAAAAATCATGGCGTGGATACAGTGCGCAGAAGAAGTACACTGCAACCAAGACGTCGATTATCGAATTGCAACGAATAGTCCGAGGTTATTTGCTGCGTAAACAATTGCTGCAACAACGATATGATTCGGCTGTTGTTACTATTCAAACTGCATGGCGTGGTTATTCGGCTCGAAAGAGCTACAACCAGGATCGAAAGAATATCATCACAGTTCAGAGTCTTGTGCGACGAAGACGTGCTATTAAGGACTTGAAGCAGCTCCGTGTCGATGCAAAGTCTGTCAATCATTACAAAGAAGTCCAATACCGACTCGAAAATAAGGTTGTAGAACTTACTCAAAATTTGGCGTCTAGGAAAGACGACAACAAGAAGTTAAAATCTACAGTTGACACGTTACAGTTGCAGGTATCACAATGGCAGAAGAAGCATGGGGAATCTGAGCAGCGGGCTCTTGATATTGGAAATGAGCACGATCAGACAAGAACCACGTTACAGGGCCATATTGATACTGCCCAATCTTCGCTTTCAAGTCTTCAACAGAAGCATGATGCTGCTTTAGCAAAACTTGAAAAACAGACCCAAGAAATCGAGAGCCTGCGCAAGGAGTTAGAATCCAAGGAGGCATCGATGGCTGAATCTACCAGAACTATAGGCGATTATGAGCAGAAGCATTCAACTCTTAATGAAACTATTTCAAAGTTACGGGTTGATTTGGAGAATGCTCTCAAAGCTCAACCGGTTGTGATGGCACCAAGTGTCACCCCTCTTCGAAGCTTGGGTCCTATTAATGGAAGCACAAATACTGCGTCGCCTAAGAAGCGCAACCCCAAGAGACGAAGTTTGACTAATGCACCTGTTGGTGCTCTTGGCCAGTTAGACGAATCAGCTGGATTCAGCCCAAGGCCTGCTTCAATGGCCGTTACTAATACCAATGATCATCAACACGGCCATGTCAGACAGTTCAGCACAAGTACTGATATCTCGATGGGTTCATTTGGTCTTAATGGAGAAATAGAACGTCTATTAGAAGACGAGAAGGTCTTGTACAATGAGGTTATTCAGGGGATGATTTTTAATCTCATTATACCAGCACCGTCAAGCACAGAGAAAATCACACCCAAGGAGATTCTGTTCCCAGCTAACATTGTCAATCTCATTACTTCAGAAATGTGGAGACTTGGCTTTGTGAAGGAATCTGAGAAGTTCTTGGGTCAGGTGATGCAGGCAATCCAGGATTCGGTTATGAAATTCTCTGGAGAGGATATTATAAATCCAGGAGCATTCTGGATTTCCAATGTACATGAAATTTTGTCTTTTATCTACTTGGCGGCTGCTAACATTGTTCAAAATGAGGCACTGTTGGATGAGATGGGAGAACATGAATTCAAAGAATACGGTCGATTGGTTGACATCGTTAAGGAGGATCTTGAGAATCTGGAATTCAATATTTACCATACGTGGATGAAGGAGATAAAGAAGACTCTAGATAAGATGATTGTGCCAGCTATTGTGTTGTCGCAATCACTTCCTGGGTTTGTCACGGCTGAGAATACTCGATTTTTGTCCAAGATGTTCACAGGAACCAGCAGCACTGCTACCATGGATGATTTGCTGAGCTTATTCAACAAAGTTCACAAAGCGATGGATGCCTACTATTTGGAGCCTGAGTTTGTCAGGCAGCCAATTATGGAGATGCTGAAGTTGGTTGGTGTCAAGGCTTTCAATGACTTGTTGATGCGACGAAGTTTCTGCTCTTGGAAGCGAGGTCTGCAGATCAACTACAACATTACTCGAATTGAAGAGTGGTGTAAGGCACACGATGTTGCAGAAGGAATTCTGAGACTTGAGCACATAATGCAATCTGTCAAGTTGCTCCAACTTAAAAAGTCGTCCTTAGAGGATATTGATATCATCTATGACATCTGTTGGACATTGACACCAGCACAAGTTCAGAAGCTCATTAATGCATACTTAGTTGCTGACTATGAGCCTCCAATTAGCCAAGATATCCAAAATGCAGTTGCTGCTAGGGTCAAGAATGACAGTGATAACACTACGTTGTTGCTTGAAGCCATCCCCCTCGATGATAGTGGACCGTTTGAGATCATTGAACCACGAGTTCTTAAACGTATCGAGTCATATATCCCTGGTTGGCTACAAGTTCCTAATCTGAAGCGATTGGCTGAGCTAACCGCTACTGTTAATAGCCAGGCTATGGCTGAGGAGATCGATGGTATGGCTGGCCAGGATGTTTCTGAAGGCCCACTTGAAGCACTACGCGATGACTATCCAATAGCTGCAAAGTAACGAATGTGCATTAGATACGAATAGATGACCGTACAATTTTCCCCTTTTTGTAAAAATAAAAATAAAAATAAAAGATCAATAAGTGAACTAATCAAGCTCATGTTTCCCAAATTATTGTTATTGTTGCTGTTGTTTACTGTTGATTAGCCCCATCCTGCCATCCCTCCAAGGTGCATGCACCCACAGAAAGCAGATACATCATGTGTACACATTCATGTAAGGATCCACCCCCCCGAATGACCCACTTGCATCTCACGCTAGAGTAACCCCTGCCTTGAGACACAGTATCGCCTCGACGTTCCCAGTTTGCTCTGTACACCACGCCCTCAGTCGGCAAGTTTCCATATACAAACAGGAACAGACATTAGAAGCAATATCCACGGCCAGTCCCATTCAAAAACTTGTGGTGGTGAGAGCGGACAGACGTGCCGCAAACGATCATGATGAAAGGGTGGACTAAACGGGTGAGTTTTTGCGGAATTATTTTTGTCTTGGCTTGTGTTTATTGGATGATGATTCAAGTGGTCTGTTACAATGGCACTCGCGAAAGTGACATTGGCAAGATCCCATTGGCAGGGCAGTTTTTGGAGATTGAACAGATTGAATTCAAAAAGAGATAGCTAGCACATATACTAACATTAGCTCAGCAGGAGCAAAAGTCAAGACTCCAAGTCTAAACGACGCGATGACAAGAAGACGACTGACAAAGCTCACAGCAACAGTCCAGGCAAAGTTTCATCTACTGATTCCAAGCCAAGTACTACAATAGAAGTCAATGATGATGAAAAAACCCCGGCGTTAACGACCATTGCAGTATCAGGAGCTGCCATGAATAGTTCTTCTAGTTTGTCCAAGACGATCGAATCGAGCATGGAGTCTGGGACACTCGTAAGTTCTGATTCACAAAAACAACAACAACAACAACAACAATCACCAGGAAGTACCATTTTGGCAGCCATCCATACATCAAGTGGTGCAAGTAGCCCTGGTAGCCCGAGCAGTGGTGGGGGCTCTCCAACTACTCCGTCAGGAAAGCACTACCCCCCTAGTCTAGTAGTCAGTCCAGCTGGTTATCCATTCGCCCCCTCACCTGGTGCAACAGAGACAATGCCTAACGATTTAGAACTACCAGACAAGTCAAGTGGAAGCACCAGTCCCTCGTCGGGAGTTAGTGCTTCAAATCGATTATCACTTGATAGACTAGGTGGAATCGATGGTATCAAGGCTCCACGGCGACATAATTCATCGCGATTTGAGATATCAGAGAAGCGAGAACTCGCTCGGCTGCCATCTTTCGAAGAAGTACCTCCCTCTGAGCATCATCAACTCTTCCTTTCAAAAATTGACCAGTGCAAAGTGATCTTTGATTTCAATGACCCGTCAGCAGACATCGAAGGCAAAGATATCAAGCGTAACAGCCTAAGAGACCTCATTGAATATGTTTCAACCACCCCAATAGTTACGGATGAAGCTGTCTATACGGCAGTAATCGACATGTTTAAACGCAATCTTTTCCGGCCAATCCCGCCTCCTGTTAATCCAGTTGGAGATATATTTGATCCCGATGAGGATGAACCTGTGAGTGAAGTAGCATGGCCACACATGGTGCTTGTGTTTGATTTTTTTCTTAGATTTATGGATTCTCCAGGTTTCAATGTTAATACTGCCAAGGCTTTCATCGACCACAAGTTTATTTTGAACTTGCTGGAACTTTTCGACAGCGAGGATCCCCGTGAGCGAGATTGCTTGAAGACCACATTGCATCGAATTTATGGAAAGTTTCTTACATTGCGACCATTTATTCGCCGATCCATGAACAATGTGTTTTTCCAATTTGTTTATGAGACTGAGAGGTTTAACGGAATCGCAGAATTACTTGAAATTCTTGGGTCAATTATTAATGGTTTTGCACTTCCCCTCAAAGAAGAGCACAAGATTTTTTTGAACAGAGTTTTACTGCCATTGCACAAGGCACGGGCTCTGAGTCTTTATCATTCCCAACTTGCATATTGTGTTGTCCAGTTTCTTGAGAAGGACTCTAATCTTACAGAAGAAGTTATTATGGGCTTGCTTCGGTTCTGGCCGAAGGTTAACAGTCCCAAAGAGGTTCTGTTTCTGGTTGAAATCGAAGATATCTTTGATGTCATTGAACCACATGAGTTTCAAAAGATACATGTTCCACTGTTCATACAGCTTGCCAAATGCATCTCGAGCCCGCACTTTCAGGTGGCCGAGCGTGTCCTTTACTACTGGACACATGACTACTTTTGCAATTTAGTCACCGAATATGCTGATTCTATTTTACCCATCTTGTTTCCTGCTCTGCATGAAAATTCTTCTCATTGGAATCGAACTATTCATGGTATGATATTCAATGCATCCAAGGTGTTTATGGAAGCAAATCCAGTTCTTTATGACCAATGCTCCATTATGTACCAACAATCTCGAGAGACTGCTGATGAACGTGAGCATCTCCGACTGGAAAACTGGGCCAGACTTGAAGACTGTATCAAAGGTTTAAATGGTCTAGATGTTGGTGGGACCAATGAGCATAAGGGTTAAATTGCTGAATAGATATATATATATATGTATAAGGATGTTGATTAATAGTTATTTCTTCTTAGTGTTATGCTATGGCGAATTTTATCAAGTTGTTTCGATTTTGTCTGTCTTCCCCGCCTCACCTTCATTGATCTCTGTGTTTCTGTATCTGTATCAGTCTGCTTTCATGCATCTTAACATTCAATGGGTAAAAACACTGACAAATTATTTATCACCCATTCTGAATGGCAAGAGGGTGGTCATTCAGCTAGTTCTGGTAGATCATCTCATAGAAATGTTGAATTTGCCAGAAATGCTACAGCTCTGCCGTTCTGGACATGCTCTATAAGTCAACAGCCTATCCAGAAGGATGCTGGAGTATGCGACCGCCAAGGCCATGTGTTTGATATTCGAAATGTTTTGCCATATATACGAAAATCCAATAAGAACCCAGTAACTGGAGAAGCTCTTTCCAGTAGTGAGCTAACCAAATTAAAGATTGCCATGAATGCTGATGGAAACTATATAGATCCGATAAGCTTCAAAGAGTTCCAGGCTTTGAGCAAAGTGGTTGTGATCTGTACGAGTGGAAGAGTATATTTCGAAGATACAATCAAGGAGCATAATATAAAGGCAAAGAACTGGAATGATTTGGTAAGCGATGAAAAATTTACCAAGGGAGACATAATAGTACTATCGGGAGGGGTTGGAGTACAGAAACCAGATGCTACTGCTACTGCCATATCGTCAAATAAGACTTCCTCGAGCCAAAATCAAAAGCTAGCTGTTCAAGTTGATGATGTTAAGGAGTCGTCATCGAAATCTAAAAGTCTCCTAACAACCCATCACATGGCATCATCGGTGACTTCAACATCAGTCGCTCCATCTACGCAGTCTCAGTTTAAAAATATTGAAATCGAACGACTGCTAAAGCCTAAAAAGTTTCCAGAGCCTGGCTATGCCACTATAGAAACGAGTCTTGGTACTTTAAGAGTTGAGCTCTGGCCTAAATACTCTCCTATGGCGGTGTATAACTTTGTGGAGCTGGCGAAAAAGGGATATTATGATGGTGTAACGTTTCACAGAAACATAAAACACTTTATGATTCAAACCGGAGACCCCACGGGAACTGGTAGAGGTGGAAATAGTGCATTTAGTGGTGGGAAAGCTTTTAAAGATGAAACCAACACTCCGCTGAAATTAGATTCTAGGGGCATTTTGGCAATGGCAAATCGCGGCAAGAATACAAACACATCGCAGTTCTTCATTACTTATAGACGATGTCCGCATCTTGATGGAAAACACACTGTATTTGGTAAGGTTGTGGATGGTCCAGACATCTTAGATGACTTGGAGAGACTACCCGTTGATGATAATGATGTACCCATCAATAAGGTGAAAATGATAAGTGTAAAAATATCAGTGGATCCTTTTATAAGCCTGTATGGAGAATCAAACGAATCTAAAGAGATCGACGACAAGAAAAACGACATGCCTGATGATGATAGTCCATGGCTCAAATCATCCAATGACAAAGTCGTAACGGTTGGAAAATATCTTAAAAGCAATCAGCTGGGTAAAGGAGAAAATATAGATCAACCCCGTAAGCGAGCCAAGACTTCAATATCGAATAGCAGCTTCTCGGGGTGGTAATGCAGTAATAATATAATGACGTGAGCATCAAGAGGAACAAAACAAAAATTCATTCACATGATTTATCTATGTACATTAATTTGTTCTAGCAGATGCCTGTGGACTAGTGTTGTTGGCAAATCCTGCGACAGCACTAGCACTAGGATCATTGGCTTCAAGATTCTCAATATTGGCAAGCAATGGACTTCGAACAGTCTTGGTTTTAGGTACAAAAGGCTGCTTCACTCTGGGCTCACCCTTAGTTCCAACCAAGTATCCCCGTCGTTCAGGGTCTCTATAATATTCAATATGCTTTCTGTCAATTGGCTTAGCACGGATTGGAATCCGTCCAAACTTTTCAAGAACCGCCTCTGGCCGTGTGAGAACTTGCATCCCCAGTGGTGTGTAATATTCTGCTCTATAAGAACCTCCAAGTTCTTCAATTCTGTCAATAGCACCCTTGGTTGCAGATGTAGTTGAAATTTCAATCTTGGTCTTAAACAAATGTGCCTGGCCTCCCAAAATCTTGATCCCGTTCTTGACGTTACCAAAATATCTACTTCTGTAGAGCTCCCGCATAGTGATAGGCTTTGATGCATCAATTCGACCAAAATCAATTAGTCGCTGAAGAATTTCAAGATTGATATATGCGGGTTTTGGCACTTGGCTTCTGAATCCAACTTTTGGAAAAAGTTTGGTAATAGGGGTTTGACCTCCCTCAAACCAACTCTTAACCTTTCCTCGTGCTTTCTGACCTTTCTGACCTCGTCCTGATGTTTTACCCCTGTCTGAACCCGGTCCTCGTCCAATTCGGTTTCTCTGTCGAGTGGATCCTGGCGCCGGACCAAGATCTCCCAGTGAAGAGGCATATCTCGCCTGAACATTCAGCATGACCGGGCTAAAGGCAGGTGCCGCTATCCACGTCCGACTAGACAGAAGACTCGTTCTGCAGAGCCTACTAATCATTCTATCCAATCCACAATGCTAGTGATGTCGTCAAGTTTTGATGTGATCTCGAGTGAAAACTCTCGTCGCATATGCGACTTCGTAAAGGCGGATAAACGAATACATACCATCTGAAGGCTAAGTCAGAACGGTAGGTGAGTTATTTATTTAAATGGATGCTCACTTTCCAAGTTTAGTTAGAATAGTTTGGAATACCAAAAAAAGCTGTTTCCTTGCACTGCTTGTGCTACTTTCGAATCTTTTTATTTGTTGGAGTTTGTTTTTTTGGTGCTATATTCGACAAATATAACGACGGGTCTGCGGAGCCGTATTCATGCACCGCAGGCTGGTGCGAGCTACTACTACAGTATAGAACTCTATCTTGTGAAGCTCATTCACTAAAATCAGATCAGCTGTAAATCGCTGTAATCTTTTTTTTGATTAGTGGGCCCAACAGTACGCGTAGTTGCTATCTCGCGTCGCTTTGAGAATTGATCGCCCTCTTAACCCCACTTGTCATGTCAGTAGGCATACGTCCGCCCACCAACCACATACATGGCCGCGGGTTCCAGTACCCCACATTTGGCAATCTCTAGTCCGGAATCCGCTAACCGGGCATTTGAGCGTTATTGCAAATTCAACAGACTCAGCAATAACAAAATGAATCAAAAAAAATCCGTCATGAATCATGGAAACACCTGTATGTCTATCCCATAATGGATCCATCATGTCACCCTATTCTTGCTAGCTGAAAAAAGTCACGTCAATTGGAAACCTATGGCGACGCCGCCTCACACATTTTTTTGAGAAAAAAGGAAAGAAAATTATATAAAGATTTGCTGGGGAAACCGATGAGCTAACACGGCGTGCTCTACATCGGAGAATATAAAGGTAGATCCGTTGGCTTCTAGACTGATTTCGATCCTGATCTCTTACCAACTCAGAAACGAAAAGAAAAAAATTTAGATACTTGTTACTTTTTGCATTTATATAGTAGCAGGACTTCGTATTTATTTTGCAGTGGTCCTTAAAAAGTTGATTCAAGCCGGTCGTCTTGTTAAATCAAGGACGTTTTTTTTCGTGACCTATGAGACAACTACTGCCTTTTCATGGCTCTAAAGAGAACAAACGTCGTCTTTCACCAGCACTGAGACCGAGCTTATCACCAAGTCCAGGGTTATCACCATCAGTTTCAGCACCAGCTGGGTCATCATCCGGCTTATCATTATCGTTGCACAAGGGTCACAGTCCACTCGTGCACCCGACGGTATCAGGACCCATTCGGCCCGTGCAGCCTGATCCGATAAAGTTATCTTTCAGCATTGAATCTCCTCCTCTGGTGTTATTTGGGCCTCATAATGAATCCACAGGAGCTCTACTGTCTGGTATTTTCCAACTTAATGTCATAAAAGACTCGCCTATTACTATGGATTCTGTCCATATCGCTATTGTGCAGCATGTCCACTCGGCAATATCCGAGACTGCTGAACTTCCTGCTGGTAGTGTACTGTCACCGTCAACTTCCAGTTCTTCAACCGCACCGATGCACCATGGCTCGTCATCTGCTAGCCCTGCTCAGTTATTGGGTGGTGCAATGGGTTTAAGACCACGGGCGAATTCATCCCCTGGATCTGCGTCCGTTTCTAGACGATTCATTAAACGTTCTAATGAACTTGCAAGATGGGACGTGTTGAAACACGAGAATGAGCTTCCAAGTGGTGTGCATAGTTATCCATTTTCTCATCTTCTACCTGGCTCATTACCTGCTGCATTGACGAACTCATTATTCTCAGTTGAATATGTCTTGGAGGCTGTGGCTGTCCCATCTGATAAGTCTTTGAAGCCATTTGTACTTCAAAGTCCTTTGAAAATCGGTCGAGCTATTATTGGAGGTGTTGACCGGACATCTGTACGAGTATTCCCTCCTACCTCGTTGACTGCTACAATGAGTTTACCACCAGTGGTTCACCCAAATACACCATTCTCTTTTGAACTTGTATTGGAAGGGGTTAATGCTATTGCTCAGGATAGGATATCTCGATGGAGAATGCGCAAGATTAATTGGAGGTTGGATGAAATCGTCAAATTAAGGGAGCCTATAGACCCTGGATCTGACGATATATCAGCACTTGGTAATTTAGATTTGAACCAAGAACCGCCCAACGGATCGCCTGTAGAAGCGCCAGCTGATGCTAGTAGAGATACTGGATCTGGATCTGGATCTTCACATCAAGAAGAATCTCAGAACCAGCAATTGCAGGAGCACCGTCATGAGCATCAAAGTCCCAATAATCAACCTGCAGGGTCACCAAGAATAGAAGGACGAAAGGCCAAAGTTCTCTTAGAAGATACCAAATGCTTAAGTTCTGGGGAGATTAAATCAGGTTGGAAATCGGATTTCTCAGGAACCGGTAAGATCCAGGTGGCTGCTATGGATATGTCAACCCACAATCAGGCCCGAGGCTGTTGCAATGTGGAGGATCCTACTCTGGGCCTATCAGTCAGTCATATATTGGTTATGGAGCTTGTGATATCTGAAGAAGCATTTTCTCACAAGTCGGCCCGTAATTCGGTGCCCACTGGTGCTGCTAGAGTTTTGCGTATGCAATTTAATGTTATCCTTACCGACCATAGTGGACTTGGTATCTCTTGGGATGATGAAGTGCCTCCTGTATACGCAGATGTTCCACTCAGTCCACCTGATTATGACATGGTTTCCGAGCTTCCAAAGTTCGAAGAAGTGCCGTCCAGTGCATCCATGTTCCGTGGCATTAATGCCATGATGTCTGTATACTCACCATCGATCAGATCTGCTTCATCTGATGACTCGGAGCTCACTAGACTAGATGATCATTAATGATATTTATTGCATTGTTGTCTTGTTTTGTTATTTTATTTTATTTTATTTTATTTTATTTTATTTTTAAATTAATGTCTTCCCATTTAAGGTCTTGTTAAAGCTCTTTCTATTAGAAAGTTTGTTTTTTCTTTGATTTTCTACTACGGCATTCTGATATTTGTTCTCCCATTTGCTCAGAATATCTTTATCTGTTCCATACCTCTATCAGTACATGAGCATCTCTCATTGCACTTAACGGTGACATCGGCCCGCGGGTGTTTAGTGAGGCTGTCTGTATGCAAAATCCCTTTCATATAACATAACATATATAATACCCTTGTGAATACCTTTGACAAGCTTTAATATTCAATGACTCCGAAACTCCCAGAAAACGTTACTGTCCTGCCACAGACTAACCAATTGGTTGGATTATATACGTAAGCACAGCAAGCCAATCAAGTTCTGGTAGAGCCAATGCTAACTGACAGAATCATTCGAAGCGCAGAGACCAAGCGTAGCGACTTTATATTCTATTCAGACCGAATTATTCGTCTATTGGTTGAAGAAGGACTCAATTCGCTTCCTGTCAAGGACACTACTGTGGTAACTCCAATAGGCACAAACTTCGATGGTGCTCATTTCGAGGGAAAGATTTGTGGTGTATCCATTATGAGGGCCGGAGAATCTATGGAACAGGGTCTTCGAGACTGTTGCCGATCAGTTCGAATCGGTAAGATTTTGATCCAGCGAGATGAAGAGACTTCACTTCCAAAACTATTTTATGACAAATTGCCTGCTGATATTGCTGAGCGATATGTGTTTCTACTTGATCCCATGCTGGCTACTGGGGGATCTGCCCAGATGGCAGTTGATGTCCTAAAATCCCGAGGAGTCGCTGAAGCACGAATTGTATTCTTGAACCTTATTGCATCCCCTGAAGGTATCGAGAAATTTGCTCAGAAGTTTCCTAGTGTTCGCATCATAACTGGTGTTATTGACAATGGCCTTGATTCTCACAATTACATTACACCCGGACTTGGAGATTTCGGTGATAGATACTATTGTATTTAACAGGACATAGCCAACTTTCAATTAATCAATTTCAATCACTAATCAATATGCGAAGCAAAATAAATAAATAAATAAATAAAAACCACTCGTGCAAGTTTTATTCACAAGCTTATTGGACTTTGTTAGCAAGACTTCAGAATTACCCAATGATGTCCTCAATGCGAAGCACGAAAATGACAATATAGAAATGTGCAAAACATAGGGATAAAGATGACAGTTTTTCATCATAAATCTTACTTACAATGCAACTACTGGATAGTAGTGTTTGGCTTTCCGACAGCTGCCTCTGTAAAAATCATCACATCCCTTTTCCAACTGTTGGATATATTCTCCATATTGGCCATATACGCCATGGTCATGGTGTTTAGCATGAGTAGGAACACTGGGATGAGTTTCCTTAACAGCAGGATTGCGAGAGACCCATTGTTCACGATCAGCAGATTTATTCTTCAACTTTTGCAATTCAGATCGTCTGAAAAATTCAACCTGCTTATCTGTAATGGTCCTCGGTGTGCCATCACTGTACACGCCCAAATCAATGGTAGTGTCTGTAGTAGCGTCATCATTCCAGCCTACTATTTTAGGACAAGACCAGTTGAAATGCTTGGAATGGAACTTTGCAAGGTCCTCTTCCGAGATCGACATTTTGGGCCATCAATTGTAATGTAATAGAAAAAGCTACTGTTTCATGCCCGTTGCATCACATAACTGGCTTGGAAAAAATTGTGGCAGCACTAGGCGATTTTATATGGGCAGGAAATCGGGTAAGGGTATATTCGAAGATGAAAAATAAATAAATTTCTGGGTGCAGAAAAAAAAATACCCAGCATCTCAGGCAAATCACTTAATATTTATTAAAAAAAAGATAAAATGCCTAAATCAAAAAGATCCAAGCTGAGTATGTGGTTATTGTATTGTATATTTGGTTCTAACAATAGTTGCTCTCACAAAGACAGACAAAAAGACTCGAGAGGATAAAGAAAGAATCGGAGACGATATCAAGCAATGTGTTGAAAAATATGCCTACACTTGGGTATTCCGAGTAGACAACATGAGAAACACCTTCCTTAAAAACATTCGACAGGATTGGCAAGGTAGCCGGATATTATTTGGACGAACAAGAGTGATGCAGAAGGCTCTGGGTCGATCTCCAGAGGACGAACACTTGGACAATCTCCACAAGCTGTCTAACCTCATGACTGGAGATGTTGGTCTCTTAATGACTGATGAAGAACCACAAGTTGTAAAAGATTATTTCGAGTCGTTTGTGAAATCTGATTATGCAAGGGCTGGAGTCACTGCTCCTTTGACATTTATTATTCCTGCCGGCATAGTGAATTCTCGAGGAGGTCAGATTCCTGCTGATGAAGACGTTCCCTTGGTCCATTCACTTGAATCTACTGTACGAGGCTTGGGAATGCCAACCCAGCTGAAGGCTGGTAAGGTTGTTCTTTCTGGTGATTACACTGTGTGCAAAGAAGGTCAAGTTTTGGATGGTCGACAGACTCGACTGCTCAAACAGTTTGGAATTGCATGTGCAGAGTTCAAGATCAATGTTGTAGCATACTATGACCGTGAGGCCACTTCTATCACCACTGTTGATCCATAGATATAATTTTATGATAACCTGTTGTTTTGTTTGTTTTTGCTTGTAAAGTTACTGTAGCATTTTCTGAATTTTCTTTTAATCTTGTTTTTTTCGCTCTTTTCTCACCTGAATCCATATGGGCCTCGAGTATATATAAAGGCAGCCGCGTAGTTTTTTAGTCACAGAAAACATGGGAAAATCAAAAGCTACACAAAGACTTGTGGATTCGATTGGTGAGCCACCAGATGTTCTAAAAGATAATGAGTTTATCGTCTCCATATTAAAGGCTCGAGGAAATAGTCTTTATGAAGCACTAGTCCCTTCTTCACACACTTCCAGACTGCAGTTAAGACTGCCAGAGACCAAAGATACTGATGAAAACAGGACTCTGCTCGTTGCGATGCCTCCCAAGTTTCGTAATACTATATTTGTCAAACGAGGAGGCTATGCTGTTATAGAAATGTATGACAATGAAGTACTGGAAGGAGGTTCCAAGGTTGTCGGTGACATTAACAATATTGTGCTCAATAAAAAGGACTGGCAGCGGTATCCATATTGGCCCCAAGAATTCAAAGATCAACAAAAGGACTGGGTTATCAGTGACTCTGAAGAAGAAGAAAGTGACGAATATGGGTTTGAGCCAGACGAGGAGACTGGGGAGACCAACTTATAAATGGTATGCCTCGTTCTTTAAAGTTTGTTGTTTGTTATTTTTGCGACCCCAGGTGGTCAGTCATATCAATCAGGTTCTGTGACCGTGGTCCATGTTTCTATTAATTTGCGGAATGGAACCTTTTGCACTGCCTGTTTGATCTTATAGTCGAGGGAGCTATCTGGATCAATGTTATCACCGACCCATATAGAACCCTCTGAGCACCCTAGCATGATAGATACCCATTTAATAACATGGTGTACATCTAAAGTTTCATCGTACCTTAATTGCTTGAATACTCCCCATATAGCTAACGTCTTGTCCACCCATAGTTCTGAATACAAAGTATCTGTCATTGCTCTCAAGTTGGCTACAAATGTGATTTCAAACTGATCAGATGCAATCAGGCCAGTGTCAGCATGCTGCCTGATCTCAGCCATGAAATCATGGGCATTTCCTAAATATACAAGTTTTACATTGTCATATTTACCATTCAATCTGTCTATGAATTGAAATAGATTACCATTGAAGTACATAGTGTCATCATTCACAGCACTTGATGAAGATGAGTTGACTGGAAGCGGCTCCACATCTGCAAAGCTTCAGTGCGAAGCGTGGAAGAAATGTGCCAGGATCAAACTTAATTGACGGGGTATTTCCAGCCTTGTGGGGTCTTTTTGAGAATTTCGACCTCTGCTATATCTCTATTTGTTAAAACACCATAGATATGTGCGAAATATGTCTTTCTAGACTCAACCCAGTCCCATTGAAGTCTACTGTTCGGTCGATCTCCAGTCCCTCCCTGGGGAATTGACTCATCCTTGGCATCGGGAAGATCTATCTTAAGCAATATGATTTCATCGGTATCGGCGAAGAATTTATCCAATGTTCCAATTAATTGGTCTGCTGTAGACAAGTGAATAAACCCGTCCTTCTCGTCCAACGGCGTTGATGGTAAAACTGCATCAGGACTAACTGATCCGTCTTTTAAGGCTTCAGCAGGAACAGTACTAAGAATTTTATAAAGCATTGCTTGAAGTTGTTGTTGAATTGCAAAGTTAGGTTTTTGTTTTTGTTTTGTGGGTACTTGATGATATGCCATACCCATCCCAGATGTGGTCGATCCGTGACAATTGCATAATTCCTACCACCAAAAGTAAAGACTAAACCAAATAATCGGTTCAATAATAATTTATATATTAGACTTGATAAATCGCATCAATTACATGTGGAGCTCCCGAATGGCATTTTCTGCCTCTTGAGCAAATCTTTTATCTTCATTGTCGTTCTCCTTTTCATCATTATTGTCTTCGCCTTCTTCACTCTCACCCTCTTCCTCTTCTTCTTCATCATCGTCATCTTCATCTTCATCTTCATCTTCATCCTCGTCGCTCTGACCAGACACTTCCTCAGCTTCTCGTGAAAGTGCCATGGCTGCCTCAAGATCCTTTACTTGCTTCTTGCTGAATCCAGAGGCTCCAACAAGTATATCAAGGTTTCCTACTCTTTCCACATCTTTTTCCCACCGTGGATAATCATCAGACACATAGCCTAATTTTGACTTGAAAAATAACCTAATGCAATCCACATCTCGCTCAAAGTATCTCTGTGCATCGACATGGGAAATAGACACACACTGAGGGAAATCAATAATTACAACTTCTTCTTCTGGAGTTTCAAAATCCTCTCGAATCATGATATTGAACTCATTGAAATCACAATGTATGAGTCCTTGGCCTGCTAGTTTAACGATGAAGTCCATGAGAGTGGAATACAGACGCTCTGGATCACCATGTTCTTTCAATTGTCTCATGGGAAACCCATCGATGAGAGACATGACTATCTGATGACGGGACTGATCTATTGGTACCGGAACAGAGAACCCAGCGTCATATAATGCCTTCATAAATGCATATTCCTTCTCGGCGGCAAGTCTTGAAAGATACATCCAGCTCGCACTTTGCCTGTTTCTTAAATAGTCTCTATTATTTTTGACGGTTCGAAAAGAAATTCTTCCCAATCGATGTACCTTTAGCACATTTTCACGGCCTTTAGGATCCACCACCTTGAAAATATCTGATTCTTTACCTATTCCGATCTGGTTGCCAACTCCAACAACAGAGTTCCGCTTCAGAAGTGCCTTGAGTGCCAGATAATCATATCCATGATAGCTGAGCTTATACCCATCGTATTTCGCATTTCGAACTTTTGAAATCAATTTAATTTTAGCCAGCTCGGAGATGGATCTGTTTACGGCAGATGGACCTCTTAGTCCAGCTAGTTGGATTATCAGCTGAGTGGGAACGATCTCATGGTTCTTCGATCCCATCTCAACTGCCGTCAGAACTCTAAAGTCATCTACTGACAGATATCTCATATGAGAAGTATCTAATTTCATTTTGAATGCTTGGCTGTTGGCAAAACTGTACTAGTATTTGGATGGATCAGAATTTAATTTTTCCATATATCCCAATCCGGTGTTCCTAACCCGCATCTTCATCGAAGGTATGAAGCAAATTGCGTCGGCTGATACAGCATCTTTCTTGTATTGTATCTATTAGTTTGTTCAAATTGTGATCTTTCTAATCATTGTATCATTATTTTGCAATTTTTTTGATCCGATCGTATTCCACAATTTGTGGAAATTCTTAACTCTTCACAGCACAACATGCCAATCTCATGTCGTCAAACTATACCTTGAGTTCCTGACTATTCTTGCCCCTACCACCTGTATTACGGGCCGTTTATTAAATAGGTACCTTAAAGATTGAAATTCTATTTCCATAATCCATTGAATTAATCAACCGTAGTAGTTACAAGCGTGACATCGTACACCTACGTAGAGCGGCTTACAGTTGCCTATTCTGGGTGATAATGCACGATAAGCTCCAGCAATGACTATGCCAAAAAAAACCAGAGAATCCAGAAATTAGTTTAGAAATTATACCTGACACCATAAGGCGATTGAATCTGCTGAGTACTATAATAAAAGCAATATTGACATATGGGAATCTCCAACCTTTTACCTTGAGTTGTTGCGACAAAATGTTGCTTGGTGGTTATGATTATGCACCCAACAAAAATTCGAAGACAAAAATAGATTCACGAAGTTAATCTTGAGAAAATTGTCAGTAAATATCCCGGTTTGGTTGTCGTGTTTTACGCTGATATGTTAGTCATGATGTGCGCTGATTCTCATGTTGTATAAGAAGGCTAGTATGACGGGCACCCCCTGCCCTTCGGAACCCACATTGCGAGCGACCTTACCTTGATTTGTACTCTTCATAGTTCTATTACCAACTGGCCAGCAACTGAACGGAATCAGTGCGATTGTGAAGTTAGCCGAATATACCGGTTAATAATCTAGGATAGTTTAGTGTGTTGGGAAATATAACCATCATTATCCGTATATTGTTAACAAGCTTCTGACGGTGTTGAAGCTTTATAGTTGCAATAACTAGTGGTGGGCTATCGGGTACTGTCATAGTGACAGGGAGACAACGGGGAATTAAAGTTCTTGAATAAATATGCCGCGAAAGTATTCTAGTTCAGGCAGCAGTGGCCAGGCCAAACGGGAGAGATCTAAATTCAGAGGCTCTCTTGGAGGTGACTCTATAGATGGCCTGAACTATGAAGATATAATGGTGGTCAATGACCGGGGCGATGGCGATAGTAGTCAAATGGTTATCGATGACGACAATGTTGACAACCCCCGTAATGGTGATGGAGCAGATGATGACGATGATATTTACGGTGATTTGGGAGACATAACCATGGCTTCGGGGTATCGATATCGACGGCGGCAAAGCAAATCGAGTCGACTTGGCAGCGAAGAGCATGAAGCTCCTTCACAAGATCTAGTTGATGTTAGTCATATTCCCGCTACTCTTGATGCTAATGCTGCAGCAGCAGATGAAGAGGCTATTGACGCCAATCAGAGCGGTGAGCATGAAGTAGTACAAGGCGATGACGACGACGATGAGGAAGATGATGAAGAAGATGATGACGACGACGAAGATGACGACGAAGATGACGACGAAGACGATGAAGACGATGAAGACGATGATGAAGACGATGATGAAGCAAATTTGCTGTTCCGTCGCTCGCGTCCAGATATCCGCAATATATTTGGTGCGCTGTCATCTGGGCTCATCTCTGGATCTAATTCTAAAGTGCGATCCATACTTGCTGCATTGCGTAATATCTCTGACCCGAGTGAGGTCATGATGGGGTTACAAGAACTGGCAGATTATCTTCTCGTATCTAACGAAGATATCTTACTCGGATATTTTCCAGTTGACCAGTTTGTCAGTGAGCTAGTCAGTATCATGAGGAATCCATTATACGAGGATAATCCAGAAATGATGCTCCTGGCTTGCCGTAATATTTCAAATTTGATAGAAGCCCTGCCGACATCATTAAGTGCTGTAGTGCACGGAGGAACAGTAGAAGTTCTGTGTCAAAAGTTGTTGGAAATCCAATATATCGATTTGGCTGAACAATCGTTAAGCACACTCGAGAAGATCTCCGAACACTACGCTGATGTCATTTTAAGAGAAGGAGGATTAACTGCATGTCTCTCATACCTAGATTTTTTTTCGGTTCATGTCCAACGGACTGCTTTAACAATTGCTCATAACTGCGTCCGACATGTAACCACAGATGATTATGTTACTCTTAAAGACCCTGTTATGTCAATATTGGAAAGTGCTTTATCAAATGGAGATCCTATTGTATGTGAAAAGGTTACTGCATGTTTGTTTGAAATTTGCGTCTCGGTATCACTGGACGATGATCTTCTTTTGGAGCTATTTCCTGATAGTCTTGTGCACAAGTTGTTAACATTTGTGAACCCCACGGTATCCACTCCTTTGGAAGTGCGTATCATGCAAATTAAAACACTTGGCACGCTTTGTCGATGCCTTGATCGCATGGCTGTGCTCCTTATTTCTGAGAAGATTGGTGACGTTATTTACCAACTTTTGACGCATCATGTGCCTATGTTCGATGAAGGAGATTCTTTGAACAAAGATGGCACTGCCATTATACAATCTCTCATTCATTGTGATGGAGAAATGCTAAGCATATGTCTTGGTCTTGTTCGGATGATACTTCCTGCTGTAATGTCTGATCCGGACTATAAATATTGTGGACCAGGTCGCTACAATGCGACTGATACGGAAGAAGTTGTTAAAAATGATGCGAGGTCGTCTGCTCTACTAAATAATGCTAAAGATTTCGAGCATTTTTGCCGGGTGACTATGTCATTACTTATTGACATCTATTCGTCAACCATCGATGTCCATATTCGATCTCATGCCCTTGGTGTTATGACACAGATTGTCAGCATGCTTGACCCAGATTCATTGCGATCTACATTATTTGATATTGAAATGGCCTCGTTATTGTGTTCAGTATTGTCACAGAAAGAGTTTCCAATTCTCATATATGGAGCCGCTGAAGTTAGTAGGACTATTCTTGCAAAACTTCCAGACGTTTACTGTTCGAAATTCTATCGATTAGGAATCATCTCTGAGGTTCGTCAATATGTTGAGCATAATTTGAGACCAGAAGTGATATCTAACTCTACCTCAAGCTTGGAAGGTATTGAAGAGAATGAGGATGATGAAGTTGACGAACAAAGTGATGATGGGGGCGCTGAATACGAAGACGCAATGGACATTGACAATAGTGATGATGATGAACCTGTGCAGATTGAGCTTGATTATGAAGATGATTTTCAAGAGCACAACACTGAGATCCTCTCCAAGGTTATAGAGGCATATGATGATGGACTGCAAGAGATTGGCGGTCTGGAAGATGAGTCTGAATCTGTGTTGACACAGTTGCGAGCTATCTGCAAGGGCCTCGAAAATGTTGAGAAAGTTAACGAGAATCTTTCGGAACTTGCTGGAATGTTACCATTGGTTTCGAGTTTCGAGCTCGTACACTCTGGCGTTCTGAGTTCATTATTGTCTCTACTGGCAACTGGAACTGATGCTTGTAGGCAGATTTTCCTGGAGGTATATACTACCAAGCATCCTGGAGCTTTGGCTATTCTTGTTGATGATCTCAACAATGTGCTAGGCAGGTATGAGAATTTTGACATCATTACAGCGGGGGGTGACACCAAACGGACACCAGCGAGTATGTTGGCACGTCAGGTTCGTATCAAATTGGTTGCTGATGCAGATACCAATGTACCTCGCCAGCTTAAAAGTATAGTCCTGTCGATACATGCTATCGCTACATTCCAGGTCGTTCAAGACTTTTTCAAAAACAAAATCGCCATTAGTCGGTTGTTCTTGTCATCGCGGGGCAACTCAGATGCTCGATCTCGACTTACAGATGCTCTGTCTGCTTTGAGTTCTCAGGATCATCAGGACGATGACAGTGGTGCTACTGAACAGGTTGCAGTCAATCAAGACGACAGCGCTGACGCTGCTGGTATTGCAGCAAATGATGAGTGGTATTTAGAGTTTTCTTTGAATGGTGAAGTCATCCCTCACGATGGCACTATAGTTGGCGCCATTTACAAATACCTAGAATCCAAAGCAAGTGATGATGACAGGTATGGAAGAGAGAAATTGTTTTCCAGCGAAATATGGACTAATACTTTTACAATCAATTTCCGTAAAGTTCTGGGATCGATACCTGCGACTACGAAAACAGAAATGGAGGCTGAGGATTTGAATATCTTCAAAGAAGTACCATCATCTTTCGGCAACAGTGCAGTAACTTCCATTGCCATTCGTCTGTTGAGTGTCATTTACTACTTAAACTCGGAGGTAACGCATCAATTCTTGACAGAAAGCCATATTAAGAGAATATCTGAGCAGAAATTTCTTAATTCCAAGCTGACTGCAAAGCTTAACAGGCAATTGGAGGAGCCTTTGATCATAGCCAGTGCTATAGTACCACCATGGATTGTGGATGCGACGAGATTGTACCCTTTCTTGTTCCCATTTGAGACGAGATACACTTTCTTGCAGTCTACTTCATTTGGATACTCTAGATCAATGAACCGATGGCAAAATGCCACTCGAAATGATGAGGACGCTAGACAAAATGGTGATAGATTACCGATGGGCCGACTCCTCCGTCAAAAGGTTCGAGTTTCAAGAAATCACATGCTTCATAGTGCAATGAAGGTGATGGATCTGTGTGGATCGTCTCCTAATATTCTAGAGGTGGAGTTCTTTGAAGAAGTTGGAACTGGACTGGGTCCAACTCTTGAGTTTTATGCGTTGGTTTCAAAGGAATTTTCGTTGAAACTCAATAAAATGTGGAGAGATACAGAATCAAGCAAATCAAGCAAATATGCATTCGGAGAACGAGGCTTGTTCCCGGCACCGATGAGCAAGCGAGCTCTAAAGAGCAGTAACGGATCAAAAATCCTTCAATTATTTAAAACATTGGGAACATTTGTGGCGCGTGCACTCCTTGACTCTCGTATTGTGGATATCAATCTCAACCCGGTTTTCTTCGCGTTGGCCAGATCGAATTCTGGAATTGTCAGGTCGGTTGCTACTATCTCCATGGTGGACAAGCAACTGGCAAAATCCTTGGCAGTTATCCAAAACTTTGTTAGCGAGAAAGAAAGGTTGGATGAGCTCAACAGTAATGAAGAGGTTCTAGTGCATGGATCAAGAGTTGAAGACCTTGCTTTAGACTTCACTCTTCCTGGATATCCTGACATTGAGTTAATCAAAAATGGATCAAACGTATCAGTCACCCAAGAGAATGTGGGTAAATATTTGAACCTAGTTATTGATATGACTTTAGGCTCAGGTGTGAATCGTCAGATTGAATCATTCCGGGATGGATTTTCAGCGGTATTTCCATATTCGGCGTTACATGCTTTCACGCCGTTAGAGCTTTCGGTATTGTGTGGTCAGGGAGAGGAAGATTGGTCGGTTGATACCTTATATGATTCTATTAAGGCTGATCATGGTTACACAAAGAGCAGTGTCATGGTAAAGTATTTGTTGGAAATAATGAGCAAATATGATCAAAAGGATCGGCGAGCGTTCCTTCAGTTTATGACCGGCAGTCCTAATCTTCCTATCGGTGGATTTAAGTCTCTGAACCCTGTTTTCACAGTTGTATGTAAACAGAATGAGGAGCCCTTTGGACGTGACGATTACTTGCCGAGTGTGATGACATGTGCCAACTATCTCAAGCTGCCCAATTACAGCAGCAGAGAAATATTAGAGCAGCGGTTGAAGACAGCTATGTACGAAGGAACTGGTGCATTTTTATTGTCATGAGGTTGCATTATAGATATGGATTAATGAATAATAATAATTATTAAAATACACAATCATTTATTTTGAATTATTAGAAACTAAAAAAGTTTTGGATGTTGAATATATATATCATAATTTCGTATTATTACTAATTATTAACACTATTACTATTAGGTGCTAGACTCGGTCGAGTCGCAATTATTAAAGACAGTTCCTAATTCATTATATCGTTTATCCTTATCTCTTCTTTACTGCATCTCCTGATACGCAACATTTTCAGCTATCCTATCTGCATTGCCGCTGGTAGTAGGCTGCTCGCTTGCACCTTCAATGGAAGCCTGGAAATTTGAGCTGTTGACATTCTTAGTCAAATTCTCGATTGCATCTTGTGACGGCATGAAAATGACCTTGGAATTAGCAGTTCGAGCCATCTGCTGCATCGCCTCGAGGTATCTGATTTGCATGGCAGCCTTGGAGGCAAGAATATCTGCAGCACGTCTCATGAGCTTGGCAGACTCAACTTCAGCACGAGCAGTGATGATCTTAGACTCACCAGCACGCTTACTCTTTGCAGCCTGAGACAAAGAATCCTGGAGCTCTTCACTGAGCAAGATATCCTTGATAAGAATACTTTCGACCTTAACACCCCACGAAGAAGCGGTTTCATCGATTATCTCCTGGATGGAAGCAGCAACTTCTTCTCGTCGTTCAACGATCTCCTGCAAAACTCGGGCACCAACCACATGTCGAAGAGTGGTCTGGGTTCGCTCCATAAGCGCCTGGATGACATTATTGACTCCAAACTTGGCCTTGTGAGGAGACACAATGTGATAGTACAAGACAGATGACAATCTAATATTTACATTATCTCTAGTCATGCATACCTGGTGAGGGACATCAAGTACCTGGATTCGCACTTCGACATAGTGAAGCTTCTCAGACAATGGGTTGATTCTAACAAGACCAGGATCAGCAGACTTGTAGAATTGACCAAATCGAGTTACAAGACCAACCTCTCCCTGAGGAACAGACTTGAACGGGTTGGGGCAGCAAACGCAGCAAGGAATAGCACCCAAGCTTCCAATAAAGCTTCCAATTCCATTGATCATAGAACCATACCATCCATTGTCGGGCATTGGAAGCTCGTGTTTGTAAGAAGGCTGGAGATCTTCCTTGCGGATAGGTTCAACAATAATAGGAGCATCAATAGCACGTACTATCTTTGCAGCAGAAGGAGTTCCAGAAGACATTGCTCTGGGAGCACTCTCATTTGTAAATTCATATTCTTCAGACATGTTTGTATTAATCTTGTACACAGACAAAACTGGAATAGATTATTAGGATGATTAGCGTGCTTATTTATAAGATTTTCCACCCCCCCTTGGGACTACTTGCAGCGCCCCGCATGCAAGCTACAGATAATAACTGAATTACTTTTTTTCCGCTATATGGCTTGCATTGCCGCACGCTTACGAGTAAGGGGGGGACAGTATATGCCTCATCGCGGGTTTTATTTTTTCTTGATATTGGTCAGATCAAACAGTGCCACACGTGGATAACACCCATGATCAAACATTCAGGCGGATTGATCTAACCTATTGGCTGGATATGGCCGAAATAATGTCCGTATTTTGATACAAGATCTTTGGCCGCGGACACGTTTTTTTACTTGACAGCCGGTCATATGACAATAACGTGGAGATCTGCCACAGCCCCATGTCGAGGTCACCCGATCGGACTTTACAAAGTCCGATAAGGCTGAAATATGCAACCCGTCTATCTCTAGAACTAAATCCCTCGTACTATGGAAACTTTATTGCCTCTTCCAGGTCAACGGCATAGATAAAAAAGCGTCTCCTGGTATGCTTATCTCTATCCATGTTTCCGCAATTAGTCTTTTTTTGGTCACGGTGCCAGTTTATACCCGCTGCTGTTGTTTTAGTTCAGATACTTGACTAAGTGTACAGCCAAGACCTATATAGTACGTCATGTTCGAGAGTATCCGCGAATACCCGTTCAAAGCCGTCTGTCGCACCACTCAAATGTCAAGTCGGAGGTTTTCACAGCAACCAAGCCATAACCACCGGCCTGCAGATCTCATGTAATTAACTTTAACATGAATGATGGTACGTCATGCAGCTGATCATTATCGAGCCAATGCGATGCTAAGATAGAAATCCATCAATACAGATGTTAACCCACGTTGGCAAATGAGTTGTTGTCTAAGCTCATATCAATAAAAGTTTGTGAAAAAGGACTTTTGGTACATTTTGACATCATCTGACTAATATGCATCAACTTCATATTGGCTCGTATTGACCTGCAGCCACTTATGCAGATGTAACTTACTGTAACTTACTCTACAGGCGTAAGCTAATGCTGCGCCATACTGATAATTCTTGGCTTGTCAGAGCATTGACTAATGACCCAAGCACAGATACTGATATTTTTTGTGTGGTTGAGTCACTAGTGCTTTCTTCGTTTTCTCTCTTGTTTCGTTTCCTCTTTTGCCCGCCATTATTTTTTTTTGGGTTGGCTTACCTTAAGTTACTGTATCGGTGCATTTTATGTGCACTTCGCCTAACAACTTGTATTAACCTGCTGTGGCTGAGACGCGACCTACACACGGTAATACGCGAAATAATGAAGGGCAATAATCGCACGCCAAAAACACCCATATATGGCAAAAGAAAGTTTAAGACAACTCCAATATGGGCTTTACCTTCTCCACCAAGATCATCTAAACGGCGGTTCATGGCAAGGTCCCCGTCACCTCTCCTAGATGGGACTTCAGATGATGTGGATCAATTGGAACTAGAGCTCCTCAGTTCACAGTCAGAGGCTAGTAGGCGTGAGAGCATTGAGGTAGTTGAAGTCATTCCTTTGTCAAAGGACGAGTCTGACGTTACCTTTGGAATACAAAAGACATCCTCCGAAGCGCTTCAAATTGAAACTCCCCATACTATTCATAAGGGCCTGCCTGATGGTAACAACCTAAAACCAACTTTTGATTCCGAAGGTGACAACTTTGAAATCGATGATAAGCATGAATATAGCTTTGAGGTCCCCTCGTCAAGTCCTTTTTGTTCCCCAGTCAAATTAGTGAGCCAAAGATCGCCAGAGTTCTTCCGGCTGGAGTCTCCGATCGGTGATGATAATGATGATAAAGATCATGATATCCTACGAGAATTGCAGTGTTCACCCACCCAAAGCAATACAGCTACGATTACCAAGTTGCAAAAACCGCATAAATCTCAGAGATCTCAAAAATCTCAGAAATCTCAAAAATCTCAAAAATCTCAAAAATCTCAAAAATCTCAGAAATCTCAAAATCCAGAATCGGAAATCCACAGTTCACAATGGTGGGAGAGAGACGAAGAAGAGAATCTTGTGCCAGCGGTTCAAGTATGGCAGTCTGTTTCAGAACAAAAATCGCCTAGTATTTATGAAACGGCTACAGAAGTATCCGATACCGATACAGATGGTAGCGAAGATGTTGAAACAGTGGATGAAGCCGAATCCCAAATTGCATTGCGAGGATTATTGACCGACAGTCTTATCGAGTCACTGCCTCTCCCGCCTCAGAGAAAGAATTATTACACGACGCTTTACCACCGACTGGAAGCTTTACGATAAATATGCATAAATAATTAATTTTACATACACTTTGTGTGGATGATATTAGGATTCTCCTGCCACTCGTCGGAACTCACCCACATCTTTTTGAACGTACTAAGACCTGCCAAAATAGAACCGCCTATCCACGTACTATACTTACGTTCGGGAGGAGCGTATATTTTGATCTTTGTATCCTTGGCAGCCAGTTGTTTGACCTCTGCCAATAGCCTAGCACCAAAACCTCGAGTCAATGTTGATCCACCTGATAGCATAATAGTCTCAAACAACGAGCTGCGCAGGTCCAAGTCTGTTCGATTGATTGAGTCAACGACAATTTCATGTACTCCGCTATACTCTGAACCAATTATATGTGGTGAGAATAGTACTTCTGCTGATCGGAACCTTTCTGCACCCAGTTTTATATTATTTCCATCAGGAAGCCTGTAAGTTTCACTAGGGATTGCAGTGGACGACCCTGCTGATAGCACATGATGATCCATTGCCGCCCAGTCTTTTTCTTCACGCCGAGGATCAAGTGAAATATAGCAATGCTTTTCTTTGATGTTTCGAACAATCTCCTTTTCAGCAGATGTATAAAGAACTGTGCCTGATTTTCGAAGAAGAAATTGAAGATGCTCGGTGATGTCCCTACCAGCAATATCTATACGTTTGATAGCCGATGGTATGGAGAACCCCCCATACACAGGTACTGCGTGTGTTACACCATCTCCAGAATCCAATACAAGTCCTGTGGTTCGTCCAGATGCATATAACGCCAGAACTGCTTGGATCGATAAATACAGTGCAGGAGCATTAAAAGTTTCGAAAAAGATCTGAGCAGCTTGATCTCGATTCGATCGAGGGTTCAGAGGTGCCTCTGTCAATAACACCGGGTGTTCTTCACTCAGGATCTTTAATTCGTCTGTATAGACATACTGCCATATCCGTTCCATATCATCCCAGTTAGTAACTATGCCGTGTTCTAATGGATATCTGATTTTGAGTAGTCCACGGTATTTTTGGGCAGAATTGCCAATAAATGAGTCGCCTTCTAATGCTCCGGCCATAATACGCGTATGCTTTGGTCTTCCCACGCTTTTGTTAGCTTGGACTTTCAACTTTTAGACCATTCTCAACGCATCTCCACAATAACACCTACAATGATGGGAAGAATGTCTTTGGCTGCTCCTCGCCAGCAACTCCGGCCTTTATGGTGCCAGATCCCTGGATTAGTTGAATTCGAAATTGGATTTGCAAAATTTGAAATTTTGTTTTATCTTTTACTCACATTATCAAACACCACCGGCTGGTTGAGCAGTACGTCCTCGTACTCCATGGTAGAAAGGTTCATGGGGCTCTCCGATGCTGTATACAACCATCCCACATTATCATGTCCAGGGCTGCCGCGGATATATCGAGTTTTGTTGCTGATGCTCCTCCAGGAGAAGTAGCCACTGTTGTTGAAGGTTAGTATAGTGGGTTCTATTTATGTGTTATTAATCAAAGATATCAGCGCAATTGTCAGTAGTCAGCAGTTGCTTAAAGGCTTAGAAGCCGATGTAGCCAAGTTGAATGTTGCCCAGTTTAAAGTGGCTAAGCTGCCAGGAGGCAAGAAGGTGAGTTACAAGCACACAGGATATGATGTATTATTGGTCTAACAGAAAGTCGGTTGTTTCAAAATTCAATCAATTGTCCGAAGACCGGTTCTTTGATGACTTTCATGGCGTTGAGTTCACTTATGACCATACCAGTGGAACAGTGTCTGACGTTGGTGATTATTCTGGTAAAGACGTGTATGTGGCCTGCCACTCTGTGGTGATTTGTATTTCATTTTTATTTGGTCTAACGCAGGAGTTCGGTGTACGAGTCATTGGAGGCATATGTTGACGAGCACTATCCCAGTGAGTCGGCAGTAGGTGTGTTTGGTCAGAAGGATGGATCCTTGGCGATTGTCATTGTCGATACCAAGTACAATCCATCCAACTACTGGAACGGACAATGGAGATCATGGTATATCAGTAGTGACTCTTCGTTCAAAGGAGAGTTGGCGGTCGATGTCCACTATTTCGAGGATGGAAACGTTCGTCTCAAAACAGCCAAACCTGTCGAGCTTAGCACTGGTGGGGACATCATCAAGAAGATAGCCCTCGAAGAGACAAAATACCAACAGGAAGTTAACAAGACACTTGTTGGACTCAATGAGGGCTCGTTTAAGTTTCTTCGCCGACAGCTGCCTGTCAATAGGTCCAAGATGAACTGGTCTCATGCCGGCAACTATCGTCTTGGCCAGGATATCGGAGGTGGGCGGTAAATAGAGTATCGTACGGAAACCTTCGTTATCAGCCTGTATTTTCACATTACTGATTGTTCTGCTGCGTCCTGTATCTCTTTTTGATGGCTATGGCCACCGCAGTTGGATTAGTTGTACATCTTGATAGCGATATGCACTGTACGTTGGAGCTTGATATATCGATAATAATGCATTACAAAAACTTAAATAAAGTGTACAAGAGAAAAAAAGCCAAAAGTGCTAGTCCCACCATTTTGAATATAGGATGTCCTGCGACTACTGCTCTTGACAGTCGGCCCGCTGATGATTTGACAGACGTCATCATGTTGCTCATGGATTCGGTAGTAGAATCGATCAAAGAATAATCCGACGCATGGCTATGGATATCGGATGTCACATTTCTCAGTGCAGAGATCTTCCCATATAGCTCGTTGAGCCGGTTATCGTTCTTGTTAGCACTCCCATATTGCCATTTAGCCACCTACCTGCTGTTCCCGGTCGTAAGCTTGAGACATGTTGACATGCGGCAACCAGCAATCCCGTTAGATGGCTGTGTGGGTATGGCGGGGCTGGAGCGTCACATTGCCTACTACAAGGCTGGGTCCATTTCTGCTGGACGAATCTTTTTCACATTATGTTCTTGTATGTTTCAAAAGAGGGACATTATTTAGAAATGATAGTTCAGTTTATGTTATGCTTTGCTGTATACTGCGTACTGTACAATTTACACAATATTGTATCGGTACTTATGAATCTTATATTGACTGCAGATCATTATCTTGACCAAATAGAAACACGACTTGTTAGACGTTTATCAAGGAGGTTTTTTTTACTACTCAGATCTCACACCACACAGACTGCAATACAGAATATATATCGAGCTTATCTTTTGTAAATGGCCCATAAACTGGATGTCAACTATATTTAGACATGCATCAAGTCATCGCAGGGCTAATAATATACGGCTAAATGTGGGGTACTAAGTTAGTAGCACACTTTAAATAATGAGCTGAAACCAAACGGATCTAGTTCAATAGACTATTGGGCGACATTGTATTATTTCTGAGAAAAGAAAACTTGTGTGAGGTACTGCACTCGGCTTCGGCACGGAACACGAAGAACTGGTAGCTCGCGTTACCGGCTGTGTATCAATATATACGAGCCACCCAGTTAATTAACACACGCATCGAACATACAAACGAAAAAGAAAGCTGGCGATGGCTCAATCTATTGTACCTCAATACAACACAGCCTACACTTATATTTCTACTTTTGTAATTTGTAACGGTGGGATTGAATACCTTAGTAATAAACTACTAGCTGGCTCTCTGCCCCAACTGTTAGGGATTGTGCATTGCCTCCTGTCTACATCCCTTTTAATAGCCGCAGAGACTGGTTAACTTCCTTCCCTTTACTAGTGCTATGTTCAGGTCTTCTCAACCACCGAATCCGCTGGACCCAGCCATAGAGAAGGCCACAGATGCCAATCTTACTGCGGAAAATTGGGAGTTCATCCTAGATGCCTGCGATAAAGTTAATGAAGATCCTGAGGATGGAGCAAAGAACGCCATCAACTCGGTTACCAAACGCCTTGGGGTGGCCAATGCAAATGTCCAGCTATACAGCTTGACGTTGGTAGGATCTCTAGCCCAGAATTGTGGATCCAAAATGCAAAGAGAAATCGCCACCAGAAAGTTCACCGATCTGTTGGTGAAGATGAGTAAGGATAAGTCTGTTCATATGACTGTCAAGCGAAAGATAATGGAGCTTCTCGATACCTTGTCGAACGAGTTCAAAGTAGATCCTTCTCTGAAGCTTGTGAGCGAAGCTTATAATAAGCTCATGAAGGAGAATCCTACTCTACAGCCCCCTGAGAAACCACAGAAGCATGCATTATCCGCCACTGACCGTCAGCAGGAGGAAGACGAGTTGCAGATGGTTCTTGCTCTGTCATTGTCTGAAGTTGAACCACGGGGTAATACAAGCAACAATCAAGCTAATCAGCATGCACTTGGGCCATCATATGAACAACAAATGGGTCAATCCAACCAAGACCAGCAAGCATCCAGTCAACCACAACCACAACAAGGTAGGACTGCTGCTTCAGTTACTCGTGTAAGAGCCTTGTATGACCTCACTTCAACCGAGGAGGGTGAATTGTCGTTCCGAAAGGGAGATATTATCCAGGTGATCGAGTCTGTGTACCGGGATTGGTGGCGTGGTTCTTTAAGAGGAGAAATCGGAATCTTTCCCCTCAATTATGTGACTCCAATTCCAGAGCCCACTCCGGACGAGCTTCAGCGAGAGGCCGAAGATGAGATGAGAGTATTTTCTCAATCTAGAAATATTGAAAAGTTATTGGCCATCCTGAGTAGTGCCGATCAAAGGGACAGTATGGTCATTGCAGAGAACGAGGAGCTTCAGAACTTGTACCATTCTACTTTGGCAATCAGACCCAAGTTGGTCAAGCTTATTGAAAAATACTCTCAGAAAAAGGAAGATTTGATTTTGTTGAATGATAAATTTATTAACGCGCGCCGTATTTATGATGAGCTAATGGAAGCGTCATTGGCTCAATATCGAGCAAGCCGTGGTCCAGCTCCACAGCAGCCAGCATTTGGTATCAGTACACCACCATATCCTATGGACATCCCTTCGGGGCCATATGACCGTGGTGGATATCCTTTCCCAGGACAGGCACAGGTTCCGGGACAGGCTCCGGGACAAGCGCAGAGGCGGCCGTCACAAGCTCCTAGCCAAGGCCCACCACAACATCAGCATCAGCATCAGCATCAGCCACAACAACAGCCACAACAACAGCACCAGGCTGTACCTATTCAAAACCAACAACCGCCTGCATCGCCGTATCAAGTGGCTGGAAGGCCTCAGCAGCCATCATATGGCCAACATCAGTACGGTGCACCGCCGCCCAAATCACCAGCACCACAGGCTCAGACTCAGCTGGCTCAACAAGGGTACCCCTATAGAGCTCCACCGCAACAATCTCAACCCCAAATAGCACCTCCACAGTCGCCTGCAGACCCTCGTGCCTATCCTCCTCCACCACCTTCACAATCACAATCACCTCAGTCTTATATTCAGAATAACCCACAGCTATCTCAAGGATATGGTGGATATCAACCAGGTCAACAGCCTCAGGCTTCAATTCCTCCCCAGAACACTGGTGATTCTCAAGGATACACTGCTGGTGCACACGGTCAGGGACCTCCCCAGATCCCACAGTCTTATGCTCCTTCTCAATCACCAAATCACCCCTACGCACCAGTCCCTCAGCCTTCAATTACTCCTGTATCTCAGCAACAACCTCGACCAGTTTCAGTAGCTGGATCAGTTGGTGGCCAGCCTCAGTATGGATATCCACCAACACCCCAGGGCCAAGAGTATGCACCTAGCGCACCTAGCGCTCCCAGTGCCCCTAGTGCGCCTAGTGCTCCCAGCGCTCCCAGTGCCCCTAGTGCGCCGCCGAATGCTTCAGACTCTCCTCCTGCTCCTATTGCTTCTGCTCCAGGTGCGCCCAGCGCCTACACGGCCACTTCACCTTACAACCCATATGCTAATGGTGGACCATCCGCTCCGTATTCTCAGTCTGTTCCACCCACAGGCTATTAATTATTTATGATTAGACGCATGTAGATTATAAATGGTGGTGTCATCTACAAGATCATCCAGTTAGATATATTTACTTCATTCATTAAATCAAATTTGATAACTTAAATTCAAGTCAGGTTCGTTCCAGATTATGCGTTATGAGGTCATTACATGTCGTGTCAACCCCAAACAAGATTAGCGTGCCAGAAGGAACCAACTCTAAAACCCAAGCAATTCAAGTGCTCCTTCATATCAATTAAGAGTGAAAATTCTGTAGTTTAGACTTAGTAAATAGTGGACAGTACATTTGTACCGAGGTGAAAATGTAGTTCACAATTGTTTTGGTGTGCAGCTCAGTTATTGGTTGGCTGGAATGTGAAACGGAAGAAACGGTGGGCCGGCACAATATAAAGCCATAAGCCCCACAATTTTTTCTAAAATCTAACGTCTAACGTGCTGGACATTATCTTGTTAGGTTGAAATGTCGAGACAGCGACGAACTTCGAGCGTTGGAAATATTTCTCTAGGCGACAATTCGGCTCCGGCACTGTCTACTTTGAATGTGCCGTCTAGTACCAAGGCATCCAAAGAAAGGCGACGAGCGCTGAGTGGTTCCGAAACGGCCAAGGTTGTCACGCTGCCGGCTACAGGATTGCATCGATTGTGGTTGAATTACCGCGAATTGACTTACCACAATACATGGATAAATCCATTGGTAATCATGGCTATCCCATATGCGATTTTTTTCTTATCTGGGGATCGTTCGCCAAGTCACCCCTTACATATGTTCATAATGCCTTCATACGAGATCCCTGGTTCGAACCCGGTCCATTATGGTAAAGGACGACGAGACTTTGCGTTTGTGGCATTTTATATGCTTTTCTTCACGTTCTTTCGTGAGTTTTGCATGCAGGTGATACTTCGGCCACTGGCCAAACATTATGGGTTACGTCGAAGTAAAATCAGCAGGTTCATGGAGCAAACATACACGATCATCTACTTCTCCATGTCAAGTACATTTGGAATGTACATTATGAGTAAAACGCCAATCTGGTTTTTCAACACTACTTCGTTTTACGAAAACTACCCTCACAAGACTCACGAAGTTTTGTTCAAGCTATATTACTTGCTTCAAGCATCATACTGGGCTCAGCAGTCTGTGATCCTTACTCTTCAAATCGAGAAGCCTCGAAAGGATTTCAAGGAGCTTGTTTTCCATCATGTGGTGACTGCTGCGCTCATCTTCCTATCTTATCGATTCCATTTTACATGGATTGGTTTGGCTATTTATTTGACCATGGATATCAGTGATATCTTCCTAGCTCTTTCTAAAACTCTTAGCTATTTGGATTCACCGGCTGTTGCTCCCTTCTTTCTGACGTTCATGGTAGCATGGATTTATCTGCGGCATTATTTGAATCTCGTATTTTTGTGGTCAATTGTCACCGAGTTCCGTACAGTTGGTGACTTCACTCTTAACTGGGAGACTGAGCAATACAAGTGCTGGATATCGCAGATTATTACCTTTTTGCTGATCTTTGCTCTTCAATTGGTCAACTTATACTGGTTGTTCTTAATTTTACGTATTGCTTATCGTTTAGTTTTCCAAAACATTCAGAAGGATGACCGATCTGATGATGACGATGATGACGATGAAGAAGAGGAGGAGGGTGCTGTTGACGAGAAGAAGAAGCAGTGATGTATAATAAGGCAACTAACTAATAGGCAACTGACCAGTTGCACAGGAACTAAACTAATATCACTAATATTACAATAATAATAAAAAGGAAACAATAACATTAAGAATAATCATTAAGAATATGACTACAAGTAATAAAAGTAATACAAGCCAACAAGCTTTTTTTTGTTTTGTGTTTTTGATTATGCTTACTGGAAAATTGAATGATTATTTACATATTTACACCAAATTTGGATGACTTTCTACCACTTGACCGCGACTTTTTAAAACTGGCTGCGAGATCAGCTTCACTCACAAACTCCTTCGATTTGTCGCCAAACTTATTAAAATTGCTTTCCCCTTTAGCATCATCCCGGTTGCTGCTTTTGGTAAAGTCGGCTAGTCGATTATTACGTCCCCGCTCAGCCGATTTAGACAAGATACCAAGAATGAGATCTGTTGTTCGCAACGAGTCATCATTTGCTGGAATCGGGTATGTTACTAGCGAAGGCTCCGAATTGGTATCAATTAATCCAATCGTAGGGATTTTGGTGGCTATACATTCGTGTATGAGGTTTCTGTTTTCGACTGGATTCAAGATCACCACCAGATCAGGCTTCACAATAGTCTTTTGCAACCCAGGTGACAGCTTTCTTCCAGTAGGTTGATCGGCCATATCGACTTCTAGACGTCCCCATGACTCTGAGATCTGTCGAGAATTGGTCAAAGTACCGGGAACCCATCGGCTGTGGACATAGTATCCGCCCGATCGATCGGCAGCAACCTGGAGAGATTTCTCTTGGCCATCCAACGTACCAACAAAAAGCACAATACCACCGTTTTGTGAAACACCTTCAACCACCTTTGCTGCTCTTCGCAAATATACCAAAGTCTGATCCAAGTCAATAATATGAATACCATCTCGAATGCCATGTATGAACGGTTGGTTATTCTGTCGCAGCAATGCAGTAGAGTGTCCCAAATGTGCTCCTGCTGCTAAAAGTGTCGCAATTGATGTTTGTCGGATACTCGGGGGAGAGAAAACATCTTCATGTGGTCGATATACATCGGAAATCTTAGATCCAGTTCCTGCAATAATATTGGCATGGAATAGCCGTCGAAGATATAATTCTTGGCCTGTATATGGCTCGTCAACTTCGCTTCGAACAACGTTACTAAATCTACTTCGACCTTTGATGTTTCCAGTTACGTCCTGGTTGGATTTCGCAGCGATGATGCTTTGGATATCGGTTGTCTTGACATCATCCAAATTGAAAGAATCAAGCACTTCATCGGTAAAATCCTGCTCCACAATGAATTCTCTAACAAAATCACTAAATGCTTTATTCAATTTCTCTTCCCATTCTGGCGACATCTCAACGTCCTTGGAGGTCTCCACAACAGAGCTCTTTCTCACTGCTCGACGAACCTGTGCGAGTACATGTTCGTCTATGGCATCTGGTGAACTTGTAACCTCAGATTGCACCAAATCAGCCGAGGGCTCATTGGCTGTATTATTATCCACATCAATGGTCTGAACCGGTGACTCGATCTTTGTGCTGAAAAATCGTCTCCGAGCAATGTGAGCCACTGGCCCTGCTCGGACTAGCCTGACGGTTCTTAGCATGTCTGGAGTGAAGAAAAATTGCAGCCTCACAAATTAAAGCACGAAGGACGTGAACTATGGTGAACGTAGAATAATTCTATCAAACGTATAGAAAAATGTTAACTTGGTCTGACAAATCGTAATCAAAATCAAAAAAAATTCAAATAGAAGAAATACCTAAACAAAAATGAACATCTACAATTCATAAATCATTGTATATATATATCCGTGTATATATATATATATATATATATCATATCACCATCGCACTAAACTTTATTGCTTTTCTCGGCAGCTTTGGCTAATCGAGCGGCCTTCACCAATGGAGCGAGGGTCCGAACATTGTCTGCCTGTTTGATAAAATCATGATCAAGGAGATCATCAGCAGACGCTCTCTTCTCGACGTCGACAGTCAATGCCCAGCCCAAAAATGCTTTGAACAGAGGAGTCAGTTTTTCTGGCTCCTTTAGCTCTGGGGTACCGTTGGTCACAATCAAATACAAGGCCCGAATGGGAGATTCGTTCAGATAAGGTGGCTCTCCTTCAATCATTTCTATAGCCATGATACCCAAACTCCAAACGTCAATCTTAGGACCATATTCTTTCCTACTGACAACTTCAGGAGCCATCCAGTACGGCGTGCCTACCATTGTGGTACGCTTAGAGTTGGCTTCGTTGATCTGAGCACAGTATCCAAAATCCGTGAGTTTGATCTCTCCCTTCAGGGACAAAAGAACATTATCAGATTTTATATCCCGATGGATAACCCCCTTCTCATGTAAATGCTGTAAACCCATTAAGGTTTCTCGACACACAGCACCTATCTGCCCTTCACTCATCATGTTATAAGTCACAACATCTGTCAAGCTACCACCTTCCATGTACTCCATAACAACCCATAGATCTCCGCGATGAAGATAACTGTCAATAAAATTAACAATATTCTTGTGTTTGCTGTCCTTCATGACCAAGATTTCATTGATAATCAGCTCCTTCTTTGGCTGCTGATCCAAATTCATCTGTTTGATAGCAACACTATCATTAGTCCCGGTCTCGAAGGCTGTAAAAACACCTCCACTGGCACCTTGGCCAATTTTGGACAAGTTTCTATAAATCTCTGTGGGGTCACCAGGGGTACAGATAGTCGTGAGTCTGGCAATGGCTTCAACATCCCTTTTGCGACGGGCCTCTCTTCTTCTGGCCGTTGCATTTGGATCTTTTGGCGCTTGCCTAGAACTTGGCACAGGTCCGATTGCCTTCTTTAACTGCCGTAACTCTTCTGATTGCAATTGTTGTTGTTGCTGCTGACGAATATGTGCTTCATTATCATCTCCATCAATCTTGCGTAATGCTTGGGGATCTAGTAATTGTCCTTGCTGGACATAGTCACCCTGTTGATGCTGTTCAATCTGCTGGTGTTGAGACTTTTCATCAAGTTGCTGCTGTAACTGCTGTTGATGGTAAATCTGCTGCAATTTGAGCTGCTGCTGTTGTTGCTCCTTTAACAATTGCTGCTGCTGTTGCTGCTCATGAAGTAACTGCTGTTGCTGTTGCTGAATCTTAAGTTGCATGAGCTGTTGTTGTTGCTGCAACTGGTACTGTTGCTGCCTTAAAGCGCTATTGCTAAACTGATGATGAGGATGTCGTTGAGGGAAATCTCCACTGGAAGCAGCAGCAGAAGCCCTGTTGAATCTATCTCGTTCAGCAGCCACCATTTCTGAAAAATTAGCATGAACCGAAGATACACCCAAAGGTGGTGCAGGAGGAGGTCGTGGTGGGGGTGACTGTGCAACCTTTCCTTTAGACCCTCCTGGAGGTCTAGGTGCTGGTCTAGAAGGTATGAAATGACCCTCTGGAATGGGTATATGGACAGCATTACCGTGAGTAGTTGTTTCTGAAGGTGATCCAGCCTCTGACCCAATGGCCGACGTACCCTTTGATCCAACTCCAAAATAGTCTTGCGAATTGGCTGCTAGAGGCGACGTGATAGGAGGAGACATGGGATCCATAGACTTTTGAGGAACCATGTACTTTGCTTTGTCAAACTTTTTCCAAACCTCACTATCTGTAGAATTAGAATCTTGGTAAAAGTTCATAACATCGATAACAGCCTGTGGATGTTGTTGAGCTTCCGTTTTAGATATTCCACTTTCAGCCAATAGCTTCTCCCATTCTTTAGGGATGCCTGTGAATTGCCCAGTATCATTGTTATAACCCACATGTGTCACATGCTTATACTCATAAGGTTCAGAAATCTTGAGAGTATTCGAAACAGCAGAAAGGTTAGACGCATCGCTACTGCTTATGCGAGAAGTGAGACTTCGTCTTACACTGTTAGGACTGCTTGCTTGAACCCCAGACGACGAGGAACTTGGAGTCTCGCTCCCAGATGAGCCTCTCATCGAGTTAACAATGTTAGAGAACACTCCTTTGACAGATTTCGGACCTCCATTAAGCGTAGCTCTTCGACGTCTACCTGTAGACGGATCTGAAGTAGTGCTACCTGCACTGCCTGGAGTGATGCTGGACATTTGTCTTAATAGAGTCGGTTGCTGTTGTGTAGGGGTAGTTATAGAATCATAAGTAGGGATATCGGCAGCTCTGCTAGTAGCTCTACTCCTAGTTCCGATTGGAGTAGCGGAATACGAAGCGGACGACCTTGTTGACCCTGGTGAAGACTTTGAAGTCTGTTGCTGTGAGATGACAGCAGGAAACTGCTCCAGTCCCGTCTGCATAGATGGGGTTATTGGGGAAGATATTTGCTGAGCACTTGTTCTCGAGCTAGACGGGGCACGAGTCGAAAATGAACTGGTGGTAGGCTGTACAATGTCAGAACTTTGTCCAGTATGTGCTGTACTGTAAAGATCATAACTTCGAGGAGAATGTTGAATCTGAGGTCCATCGGATAGCTCATGTTGTTGGTTTGCGTAATTGCTATTTCTGCTTTCCTGTGACGCTTGTAAAGTAGCAGTCTCAGAATTGGTCGTAACGTTCGTAAGTGAACCTTCGTGGGTTCTGGTATCAGAATCAAAATTGCTGCCAGCACTCATATGGCTGTTTGTGCTATGATAGTCATCCAGAATATTGGATGGCGACGCGTCTGACCCATATGCATCATACGATACCTGCCGAGAGCCAACCATCGATCCGTTTCCTACACTGGGACTAGATCCACTAGCAGTTGAATGGGTACTTGAAACCGGCTCCGCTGAAGTTGCAGATCCACTAGTTCCGTTCGATGTTGACTTATCAGCAGCTCTTGTAAACACGATCGGGTCCTGGAGCTGTTGTTGATGTTGCTGGTATTGCTCCTGGGTGGTGCCTTTGTCGCTGTAGAGATCCTGGTCTTTCTGCTTGGCTGACACCGGGTCCGCTCCAGCTTCTGGTAGAATATGTTCTCTAACAGAATCTAAAGTTAGAAACCATATGGATGGAAGTAGTTGGGCCTTGAAGCAACGGCCGGGACAAAAACAACAACAATATAGCCCCGAAACACTAATCTCCAAACCTTAAAAGAAAAAACTTACTTGCAATATTGAGATCGGACGGAGTTCTCATTTGGCTTCCCTTGGGTGCTCTCATAGGTGGAGGGGATGTGGGAGATGTCGGGTTCGAAAATGAAGAGTTTGGCATCCTTCCAGATGGGCTTCGAAATCCACCAATTGCTGAGTTAGTATTGCAAAAGAACGCCAAAATAATATTGTAATCTAGCTAGTACTAGATCCGGGAACCACTGTCAATACTATACAGATGATAATGGGCTCCTCAAGAGATGCTACTGTACAGACAGACAATCATATCAACTTGAAACTGGCGACTCAAAACGAAGTAACATATGGTGCATCATCGCATCAACTTCAAGCAAGAATGCCGTGTAACGCATGCTATTTGCAACTAAACGGTCCAAATATAAAAATACTCACTTTGATGACCCTCAACTATAGTACTAGATGGTGTACCTTCTTGGGAAATAGCCACACCGTTCTGGGGCACCGAAATCGTTAGATTCTTAAAGTTGGCAGTCGGAGGAGACGACATATCAACGGAATCTATAGGCAAAAGGCTATGGGGCACAAACTTCGGAGAATTGTGTGCGTTAGAGTTGTAACCCACTGGATAGTCCTAGCTACAATATAGCGCTTCAATTGTACGCACCAATAGGAAATATCGCGAACGAATTACAAGAGGCACTTATTGTTGTGTAATATCGGCGGTCTATGAGGTCGGTGGTCAGACAGGTTGGAGTTTGTCAACGTCTTTTCATGTCAGGGGACCGTGCCGGGTAACAATACGCCCCACTGCCGGATTGGGATGGCGGGAATAGAAATAGCTAGCGGAAAGGGTCCAAATTGTGGAGTTTGCCTGACAGTTTTCATTATAAAATATATAACCCCCTAACTCCAATATGACAGCTGAATTGATGCAGCCTGATAGCACAAAATTCAGGGACTTAATTCATAGTAAGTATGTGCTAACCCAACCGTGGCCCACTGTGCTTCAATGTGGGCATCGACTGCATTAAGATCTGCATAAATAGGAGAGTACTGAAAGTTATCTATGGCTCAAGATTAGATTAGCCTTAGACACTCACTCAAAGAGAGTTGAACTCAATAAGAACACATATTGAGTTCATCCAACGAATAAAGGTTGAATACAGTATATAAATGAACTCGGCATGTTTCTAGAAATCCTATCTTTATCAGAAAAAAAATGGGAAGGGGGGGGTTAGAAAAAAAGTCAGAACACCACCTTAACGCGCACCAAAAAGAAATGGACGACACCGGAATCGAACCGGGGACCTCGCGCATGCTAAGCGCATGTGATAACCAACTACACCAGACGCCCAATTACGCAGGAAAACTTAAACGTGAATCCTTTTAGAGTCTAAACTAGGGTTTGGGCTTCCGCCGATCTATCTGAAATTCAAAGTTACAATCCGAGCTAAGCGTTTTCAATAAGCCTTGCTAGCTCAATCGGTAGAGCGTGTGACTCTTAAGACTCTTGAGAGATAAAAGTCATCACAAGGTTGTGGGTTCGACCCCCACGTAGGGCTTTACTTTTTCCTCTGATCTTTTAATCTATTAGAAGAAAATTTTTTATACATCGTTTCCTTGGTTCTACTTCTGGTAGCTAAAGCTTTTATATAAGGTCTGGAGCTCTTTGACTGATATTGTTGACTGGTTTTCTTATGTCGGACGCCCGCTTCCAAGTAGAAATTTTTTAACGTCTGTCAATTTTTAGATGCGTCATGCAATGCGCTTATGCATTATCGAATACACCACAACCCTGTTTGTTCAACACCTTAGTAGATTGACTTAATGGATGATGAATTGAATATTAATTTAAATAATCACAACCAAAACTCAAGATAAGATAGCAAAGTGGGATACTACCTTTCTACAGGTCCCACACAGATGCACACTACATAAGGCAACAGAAGATTATCAGTTATGACCATTAAGGTGATTATTCTATCATTAATTACAATACACTTCTACAGCTCCATGTCATGACTGAAATCATGATCCTCATCATCGTTGGAAGCTTGAGTATCATTACGGGTCTCATGTACAGTGTCATCATCTTCATCCTCAAAGTCCACATCGAAAAAGTCATCATCAGAACCAACAATCTGCGAGTACAGCTTTCTCGCTTGTGCCAGGACTCCATCATAAGACAATTCAGAAAGCTGGTACGGGCTTAGAAGAACAGGGTCTGCACTTGGTCCACTAGAGTCATCATCATTGGAAATAGGTTGTTCATCCAAAGAATGAGAAACTCTCTGCACATATGACAATTTCAGCAAGTACTGAAGTTTCTCCTCCGGCACGAAATTCTGTAAGCTTTGTCCAAGCTTCACAGATGACAAAACAGGCATTCCATCCGGCCGATACGAAACATCGCCCTCAGTTATACCATTGAATTCAAAATCTTCGGTCGATTCTCTCAGAATACTGGCCTCGAGCTTACTTAGAGCTTCATTGAGATCTTGTTGAGCCTGGCTCTGATCTTGTTCAACGCTAGATAAGTACCATACAGCCTGTCCTTCGGGACATTGGCCACTACCGGATCCCAAAACAACCGCCTGGATAGAGGTCTTATTACCTGTCGCTAGCGAGCCGGGTGGAAAAATAACAATAGCAGCCGATTCATTCTCCGCAAACCATTCTTTACAATCCTTGGCAACAAAAGCAGTTAGTCGACTAATTGTCTTGTATGGTGCATTAGCTAGTCCGCTGGGAGTTACAGACGCTGTAGTCTGAGAAAGAACTACCTTCTCGTTAACATAAACCTTAGATCCATCGTCAAAAACCGCTATCTTGGTTTTAGGGTCAAAAGAACTCAATTTAGAGTTCAGTTTGTATGTTGCTCCACCCACTGCAGCTGACCGGCAAAACCCTTGAGCCAATTCACCAGCACTTCCATACATGGAATAGAGGACAGGAAAACTACCATAAACATCCAAAGATGCCAGATATCTCTTGATATTCTTCAATGCTGTAGAAGCAGCAACATTGGTATCCCGGCACAACCCGATTGAAAGAACAAGCTCATTTATCTGCTGGGATTCAAGTTTAAATTCATCGAATAGGTACTTTCCAATAGCAACATTATCAAGCTTACTGTCAGCCGGTGCCGCGGGATCCCACTCAAGGACAAACTTCATGAACTTCATGAGCCCTCGCTTTGTAACCAAAGAAAGAGACTGGTCGGTAAATATATCCTCCTTAGAACCAGCCACTTTGTCAAACGAGTCGTTTTCGTAAGTGTGGAAGTTGCCGATAGACTTGAATTCAAGGTACCGTGATACTCTGCTTTTGACCAAAGTGGCCAGCAAATCAGAACCTGCAAACATTACTTTTGGAGAAATATCAACAATATACTTCCTGGACTCAAGAAGCCGGGGCATATAGAGCCTTGCTCGAGAGAATTGGCCGTCTTTAGTCTTGTTGACTGAATCTACCCATTTTAATAGCTCATCGATCTGGAAGCAAGCACTTGAATCGCCATAATACGAATTCTGGTCAACGTGCAAAACTTCGGTTCCCTGCCAAGCAAGTGCCGAAGCCAAAACGCTTTCAACCAGTCCGGTACCACAGATTATTACATCGCATTTTTCAGGTACATCGTCCAACACAGGTCTATCGACACCCGAAAGAGGAGGGACTATCGATCCGCGACGGGCCGCTGCTGAAGCTGAATATGACGACATGGCAGCTTGTCTAGACACTATCAAAAGGTATTTCCACCTCTAAATCAACACGTACTTCACCAGAATGCTACCCACTAGCACTTCACAGTGTTTGTTGTAACAATTATCGCTTCCAAGTGAGTCAGTTCAAGTGGTCGGTTATCAGGAGGAGGTGGGGAAGAATACTTGAATCCTGCCCTTACCCATATCCACGTGATGTAATTCCCTGCGTCAGATAACGCACTAAACCAATTTGGTTGTGTCATGGCGGCGGAGAAGGTGCATAGCGCTAAATACGACAAAAGATATAGGAGCGCTGAACATTAGCATTTTTTGGATTTTGTGAATCACAAAAGTTCTAGAAGAATAGAGTATCCCTGGTTAGAAGAAAGAAAAATATTTGCTGTTTAGCGATGGAATCGACATTTGCCCACTCCATGAAGCAATTCATTTCTTACATACACATGGCAATGTTCTAGTGTCATCAACGACAATATTACCAAATCCGGTAGGAAGAAAATTGAAGATTATGCTGAAACTCGATATTATTACGAGATTGATACTGATCAATCCTTTAATAAATAGCCTCCCATTATAGTCATAACCAATGCGGAAGGCATATTAGGTAAATCTCAAGAGTATCTTAAATTCAGGCCTATCAGGCATATAGACAGCTCCTTAAGGGAGATACTGGTTATACACAAGTGATCTCAGGTGCCTCGAACTAGAAAATGGAGTAGAGAGATCGTTCTGACCGAGATCCATGCTTGTCTGCCACGAGCAAAGACAACGATTGAAGCTGTTTAGCAATATTACGAACGGGAATGATGCTGACCTGTATGGAAAAGTATGCAATCGGACACTGTAGTCTGCAAAGGTATGAGATAGATCGATATCCATACATTATTGAGAAAGCTTAACACTTTGAAGCCAACCTACTTCTCATCGTCAAATGGACGTTGGCTTGTAAGCCCCATTTCACCCCCACCCATTAGATAGAACGTCGAGTGTGCAAGAAATACGAACGACAAATTAAACTATCCCTAAATATGATATTCATATTGAATCTGAATGATCCTGTAATCGCTCTGGTTTATACATTGATAAAGAGTTTCCCATTATTTGTTGTGGTCTACAATATCAATCAACTGTCACTATCGCATACGCACGGCTTAACATCAAGTTTGTCGCTCCTTTCCTGTTACAGATGTGACCTAGGGCTGTAAACCCATTTCACCTTCCTATTTGGGAATGCACTCAATATTTTTCATAAGATATCCCAACTCTCTCCGTCACTCAAGAATACCTCACTACTGACAAAATGGCTCCCAAGACCGGTATGTGAAATGATTCAAAATAGCCAAAAGAACATCATCTAACAATAGAAAACGTGACCCTTGGTCTACAGACCCGAGAGGGCGAGCTCGTGTTCGGAGTTGCTCGAATCTTTGCATCTTTCAACGACACTTTCGTCCACGTTACTGATTTGACTGGCCGTGAGACCATCTCTCGAGTCACCGGTGGTATGAAGGTCAAGGCTGACCACGACGAGTCTTCTCCTTATGCCGCCATGTTGGCCGCTCAGGATGTTGCCGCTAAGTGCAAGGAGGTTGGTATCAACGCTCTCCACTTCAAGATCAGAGCTACCGGAGGTACTGGTACCAAGACCCCAGGTCCTGGTGCCCAGAGTGCTCTCCGAGCCCTTGCTCGATCTGGTCTCAAGATTGGCCGAATTGAGGATGTGACCCCTGTTCCTTCCGACTCTACTCGACGAAAGGGTGGACGACGTGGACGACGTCTTTGATTTGCTACGAAAAGTGGCCCTTCTATGTACTGTTATATATTTAGGATGATGAAGGGAATGATGATAATAATGTAGCAAAAAAAAGTAAAAGAATTCTGTTGTATGAAAAGCCCAACTTATTTTCATGTAGTCATAGTTTGTATGTTTTAAAGGTGTTAGTTTCGTTCAATTTAGTGCCTTTAAATGATGATGGTATCTGAAATAAGTTGAGTAATGTCTATCTGTACTTTCTATCTACTTATGTAGTTGGACTCGACTGAGGAACTTGCTTATGCATTTTTTCCATCAAGTCAAAGTCCTAGATTAATAGGTCTTTGAAGACTTCTTTTGATAGATGTTTGAAAGAGGACAGATACGGATCTTACAGACTTTACTAAAACAGTTTGAATTTCATTGTTGTTAGATTAGCGTATGTGGGTGCATTCGGTAAACGGTCTATTTCAATTGTCTGACGAATTGCTTACTGGAAAGTAATATATATGATTATTTATTCATCTATCGATTGTATATAATATGTGAATGTTTGCAGTACTTTGTTTTGACCATATAAAATTGATAAGTGTTCTCTAGGCATTCTCTGGTGGTGCGTTTCTCTTTGTGCAGGATTACAGCTCTGGATACCAAGAGACAGCCGATCCAGTTGGATCTGCTCCTCCATTGACATTGATCTTGATAGATCCTGGGTTGGTCATTAAATACAATGAATAGCGGTATTAACATTGTAGCTGAATCACCTTGAGAATCATCTTTAGAATCATCTTTAGAATCATCTTTAGAATCATCTTTAGAATCATATTTAGCAATCATCTCTCTTCATATTATGCTCCACACATCATCACCGCCTCACCACACTAAATAATACCCCTGAGCCAACAGTGCAGCGTAGCCTCCTACTAACAATGGCCAAACACTCTGACTTTCATGGTCTCTTATACAAGTCGACCTTGGTATTCTTTGTCAGTGTGTTTTTGGCCCTATTAGTGGTTACTCCTATTGACACTATACACCAGTCCCAAGTGAGTGGGCAGTTTTGGGATGCTATTATTGTTGTTATCGCTTATGTCGCAACCGTTCTCATAGCGGTTTGTTTGTATTTGGCAAGACTACTTCAGGTTAGAAGGTCACTATTGGATATCCCTCGTCGCTATATGACTCGTCGAGATGACGTATCAGAGAAGTGTGCTAGTCAAATCCGAAATGAGCTTGCTCGGTGTGCGGAAATAGTCCGTCAAACAATGCCAAAGGAAAGGATATCGCACCCAGGCCTACGAAATCCTGAACATATAGCTGAAGGAGCTCTCGATGTGCCATATGAAGAGGTAGTAAACTCTTCTATAAGTTTGCTTGAAAATAAGGCCAAAGCACTGCATCCTTCGTTTAGAAGGCCGAAGGGTATGCCGTTGAGGGACTATATCCAATTGTTGGAATCGCATCGATTATTGGACTGGACGGAAAACATCGACCTATTTCTGAATCTTTATGAAAAGGCCCGTTTCTCTGGTAATCCTCTAACCGAAGAAGAATTTAACGATTTCATGGAGTCGTTCTTCCACATGTTGTATGGCATAAGACTGCCAGAATTCCGCCTCTCTAGTAAGCAGAGTTCTCTCGGATTAGATTCTGAGATAGTGTCTAGATCTGGTACCATTTCTGGCGCATTAGGTGTCAGTAATAATGGTGGCAGTATTGTTCCTGGTGGTGTTGGTGGTGGCCCTCCAGGGCTTAATCAATCCTGGGATTTTGGGTTGTCGGCTCTGAGTGCCATGCATTCCAGGGATAATTCTTCTACTTATGCATCCCATCCTTATTTGATGGGCTCTTCCTCAGTTCTATCTCATTTACCAATAACTAGGTATAATAGTGCTGTGTCTCCCTTTAATTTTGGCAGAGGAATCTCTCCCCAGATCACTAGACAATCCAGGTTATCGGTCGGATCTCATAATTCCGATGATAGTCTGAGATCCAATGTTGGTTCGGTAATCATCCACCATTTTGAGTGACTTGGTATATTTATTAACTTATCTTTTGATATTTAGATTAGTATGTATTTTTTTAAGCAATTGCATTGTACGAACAATGATTATTAATAGATAGATTTTCTTAAATTTGAGTGAAAAATATAAGTATTGTCATAATTTATTCGATAAGTAATACAGGCAATCATCAGATCATAACTACAGTCACAGATCAATCAGGTTATTATTTCTCTGTTGACCATTACCATTCTGGTACTGGTATGTTGACTGCTGCTGACCCTGAGGAGCATTCCCAAAGCCATAACCAGTAAATGCAGGTTGGACTTGATTCGTAGTAGCAATACCAGTATACTGCTGACCGAGAAATGGGTTATTTGAGGCACCTCCAGTGACATTGCGACCTAATGCAACGCCTGCAGAGTTCACATATGTGGATTTAGTATGTTGAGCAGGAATTCGCTGCTCTCCAACATTTCCGAAAGTATCAATTCCGTCTCCATTAGCAAGCAAAGTGTTCAACTCATTCATATGACCAGAGTCAAAATTATTATTTGTTCTTTGTGGTCGTAATTGCTGCTGCTGTTGTTGTTGTTGTTGTTGTTGCTGCTGCTGAAGCTGCTGTTGTTGCAAATGTCCCAGCGACAGCTGAGAAGGTAGAGCTGGCTGCGACAGCACATCTTGTCTAGCAAATGGGTTATTGGACCCTGTTTTAAGAGGCTGAAGTGGCTCTGGCTGTTGCTGTTGCTGCTGTTGTTGTTGCAGGTACTGCTGCTGTTGTAGATACTGTTGTTGTTGGAGATACTGCTGCTGCTGCAGATATTGCTGCTGCTGGTAGTCTTGTCCAGTGGGTTGGCCAGTAGCCATGTAAGCATTCTGAAGGAACCCTGTTGCGACTGGCTGTTGCTGATAGATAGGATTGCCAAAAACATCAACAAGTTGGACATAAGCCTGAGTGTTTTGTTGTTGCAAAGGCTGCTGCTGTTGCTGATAGGGATCATTGGTGTCGATAAGATTGGGCTGGCTCTCATTGTTGCTATCAAAAATATTTCCAGTTCGGTATTGACTCTGTTGACGATACGACTCATCCTCTTGACTTAATTCAATGGCCTTTCGAAGATCGTCATCATTACCTTCCCGGTTTCGTCGACGACGTTCCTCATCCTCGGCCGTCATTCTGCTTTCCTCAAGGGCCTTTGCTAAATCGTCATCTGAAGCGGCACCTCGTCTAGACGAAGATGATGGAGGAGGCGAGCCTCGGGGTGGACCATGGCCATTAGCAGTGGCATTGGTATTTCGTCGACGACGCCGGCCCGCACCTCTGTTTAATCGCTCTGTTCGGAGGCGCTCGTCGTCTTGTAAAAGTGATGTCAACTCTTTAGCTTTGGTTCGGATACTTGAGCCCTGATCTCGACCGCTCTCATCAAGATAGTGGAATTCCCTCAGAGTCTTGATAATGTATAGGTTATCCTTACACCATAGTACCACATTCTCAGACCCCGAATGTATGATGTAGTCCAGAACAGTCAGAGCCTTCATAACATGACGCCAGTTCTTTCCTTTGTCATTGAGTCGTTTGTCAATCATTTCCATTACTTCGAACAATTCATGGTTCTCGTATGTCAGCTGCGCTATCGCCTGAAGGTCGGCGGTGCTGGGGCCCCACGCATCGTTGGAAGTAGCTGAAGTTAGTTTACGAACAGGAAGTCAACCATTGATCAAAACTTACCATTTCGAACCTTGACCTGGGCCGATGTGTACCCGTTGGTCACATTTTTGATAGACCGTACAATGGCTTTGGACATGGCAACGGTATTTGGCTTGTATGAAGAGAGAAGCTGAGTGTGAGTGAGTGGGGCTGGATAGGAGGGGTTGCCTGCCTAATGGTCGGCCTGTCGGTCAAGTGGGGGACGTTAGATTATGATACGACAGAGTGTCACTGCTACAAGAAGATTAGCTCGTCAGATCTGCTGTATCTGAAGATATAGTCTACTCAAACAAAAAACGCTTGGTCTATGAGATCTGATGGACACTAAATGCTCAGATTTCAGTTGGGTTGTACAAGGTGTCCGGATAAAGGAGTTACAAAGGAGATACCGTATCAATTATGCACCCTATGGCCCGACCGTTGCCAGCCGTGCCGGCACCCGAATGTGGGCAGGCTCATTTTAGATATTACGAGTGTCAAGTTGATTAAGTAATTTACACCGGAAACAATACTCAAACAGATAAATAAAGTACATTCAAATGGGAGAGTGATCTTAATCAATTCAAATTTGTTGAAATTCCAATTATAGTTTATCTTTTCTGAACGAATAACCCCCATATGACTGACTGAGTCGCTGAACTGAACTGATACAGGGGCTGGCGGGCGCACGCACGGCTCGCTCGAGTGCAATGATGGGCTAAAATCATGTTTGATTTCTCTACCCTATTTTATACCAGCATTGGAAAATGGCCATCATAGAAGAAGTCAAGGATGAGGAGATGGATATCGATAACATGGACTTTGATCCAGCCGATTTCGACCCTCGAAATCCGTTTGCAAAGAGCAACCCAGTAAGCAGGCCTCTCTTCCCTGTACCTCAGAGCGAATCCGAGGATGACGAAAGTCGAAGCCGAAGTCAGAGTCCAAGCTTGGACCAAATGCTAGTTTTGAATCAACAACAGAATCAACAGCCTCAGTCAATGCCTACGGCTGGAGGAATCCCCATTCTTAATGAGAAGACTGACCTTGAGCAGTTTAAAGACTGGCAGGTTTTGTATCCTGTGTATTTTGATGCATCAAAATCGTACGCTGAAGGACGTCGAGTTAAGAAAGATCTGGCGGTGCAAAACCCTCTCGCACAAACCATTCTTGAAGCATGTCGAGAGATAGGAGTCCGTTCTGTTTTTGAGGTAACCAAGACTCATCCTAAAGATTGGGCCAATCCTGGACGAGTTCGAGTTCAGATTAAAGACGGGTCTTCTAGAACTTCCATATCCAACAAGAGGCACTTGTACTTGTTGATAGGACGATATCTCAAGGACCATCCTACCACTAAATCTGCACCATTGGAGCATCCTTTGTACCAACAGATGATGCGCCAGTCTGGAGCAGAAATGCCCGACAAGGCAGAGCCTTTAGCGATCCCTACTGGCTGGAAACTCAATTCAGTTATTCCTATAATCAGTAGAGCTATGTCTGGTGGAGAGATGAATGAACAGATGATGAGCCAAATGCAGAGCCAAATGTTCCCAGGGCTTGGTGCTCCTGAGGTCAAACCGCCTAAAAAGATGAAGGTACGGGTGAATCGATGATTGTATAGCAAGCAAATCATTGTAAATATGTACGAACAAAAATGTGAGCATTAAATAACATGGTTTTAATTCCAGATTGTATCAAACGATATTGAGTATCTTCTTTTTGATGTTCTTTTTTTCTCTTTTACGATATCTCAGTTTAGTTATTTGTTTGACTATTTTGTTTTCATTTATATCTTATTCATAACGCCAGACTCTTATGCTAATTCTTCACAGCATATTTCTCACTGTACTCTTCAATAGCCTTTAAGGTCTCGGCAGGAAGCTTGTCAGAAATATACTTGATCAACACATCCAGATTGATGATACTCTTGATGGGGACTCCAAGCTTTTCGGAGATTGTCTCAACAGCAGATTTTGTAGAGTCTGGAGCGATTTCCTGTCTATCCATGGCAAGGAGAATACATGAAACCTTTCCACCAGCATCAGTAATGATATTTACTGCCTGGCTAATAGCAGTACCAGCAGTGACAATATCATCAAGAATCAGAACTCGCTTGCCCTTGAGAGGAGCTCCCACGAGTACTCCTCCCTCTCCGTGATCCTTAGCTTCCTTTCGGTTGTAGGCATACTCCACACTCTTCCATTTGTCGTCCAACTCTGCAAGTTTGGCAAGAGTGATGGCGGCAAGAGAGATTCCTTTATAGGCAGGACCAAAAATAATATCAAACTCCAAACCAGCCTCAATAATACTATTAGCGTAGGCATTTGCCAAAGCTGCCAGTGCTTCTCCAGTGTAAAGAAGTCCACTGTTGAAAAAGTAAGGGGACTGACGCCCAGACTTGAGAGTGAAGCTTCCAAATGTCAAAGCTGAACACTTCAATGCACTCTCAATAAATCCCTGTTGATATGAAGCCATTTTTGCAAGATTCAATTAGATTTGCCAATTGTTTTATGTGGGTTACAACTGATAGCGATCGATATAAAATCTATATGCCTATTCGGCGCGGCGATGCTGATCTTAACACTGCACGGCTGACTCATTGACCTATTAAGCAACGTACGGCTGTATATGCTTGACGTTTCGTGTCTCCACAGCAACGGGATAAACACATTGCCCTTCCTCCTTCCAGCAGCTAGGATATTTATTTCTATTCACCGATTAACAACCTCAACAAACTTCATTGCAGGCCAGCCACCAAGATATAGTATTGTGCAGTCGCTCCTTACAATCCTTCATTGACTTGTTCTTTTTTATTTGCTTTATCCGCTGAATCTATAGGCTTTACTCCAATGTCGGACCTGGAGTTCACCAGCTTGAGCATGGGACGCGGTCCAGTGCTAGACAACAGCTTCCTGTCTCCTCGAATTCCACGGTCAGAAATGGACCGTCAATTCAAGGGCTTTTCATTTGCCGTAGACAATGGATTTAATGACTTGGACGATGATGATAACGATTTATTCCCCAGCATCGAACTGGGACGTAACAAAATGCCCGACCTCTCGGCTATCAACAACAGTTCCAATAAAGAGAATGTGCTACATAAGCGCGTGTCTATGGGGTCCGTCATGTCTGGAGATGACAGCTCTCATAATAGTCTAAATAAAGTGACGGATATTGCTGGAGCACCACCAAAGAATGGTAAACGGGTCGAGATCTCGCCTGGTCGCTTAGATCGCGACTTTGTGATTCCTACTGAGTTTCGCGATGACAACAGCTTTTTTGCAAGCATGGGCCTGTCCAAGAAACAACCACTGTCGGCAGTCAAGCAAAATGCCGACTCTGTCATGAACCCTCCTATGTCTACCAAGTCAAAATCTGCCAAATCTTCTTTACCAGCTAGACTACCTGACATCAGTGGATTGTCTTCGATCTTTTCTAGTGATGATATGATGTCAGGCTCTTTACGGCTGCATAAGAAATCGAAAGCTCCTCAGCACAAAACGATTGTATCTGTCCCACTTGATGATGACGATAAAGCACTATTCACAGCATTTAATAGTTTCCAGTCTAAAATTGAAAAGCTGCAACAAGAAAGATCACAGCTCAAGGAGGTAATTCGGAGCCAAGAAAGGGAATTAAGTAACTTCAAGGGTCAGTATCAGCGGATGGTTGAAAAGACTGAAATGATAAGCCAAAAGTCCAAAAAATACCGAGCCTATGCTGCTGAATTAAAGGACCAGATCGGTAGTGAAAGACACGGGTCTAATGGTTCGAATGACGATAACCACAACTCTCAAACTTACAAGTCACAGCTAGATGCTGCATATAATATTATTGGCGAAAGAGATCTCAAGATATCCCAATTGCAGGTTGAGATGCAGGCCATCAAAGATTCTCGACATCTGAACGAAGCCCCTGCAGTGTCACATGTTGAACAGAATAAAAGTTCCACGGCAATTCCTGAAAATAATGGTGTTTCCACTGTTGGCCAAACACCCTTTTCTCAAACTTCAAGCTCCCTTCCCGAGGGCGAACTGGTTGGGCTTTTGAAAAAACTATGTACTCTACTTGAAGGCAAGCCTTTAGAAGAGGATGGAAGTGAAGAAGATATTTCTCCTCCTGTTCCAGTTAAGGACGAGAAGCTTGAATTGTTGACAGAAGCAAATAGTGCATTGTCTCGTTTGATTGAAATGTGGAATCTTCCTCATTCTACTAATGAAACTCAACAAGATGTCCCATCGAAGGTAAACAGACATCCAATTCTAGAGACAGTCGAAGACAAGAGGCGAGAGCATTTGCGCCAAAAAGATCAAGATAATCATGTGGACTCCAACCAGAAGCTGGAGGGTACTCAGACCTTCAAACTCATTGACAGATGTAGGAATTTCGCCTCTGAACAGCCCAAGAGGGCTGTTGTTGATGATTGGGAAGAAGAACCTTCAATTAGACCCTCTATGCCGGCAGATGAAGCCGTCAAGCTGATTTTAGACCAAATGACCACTGAACTAGCCAACTTGAAAAGCAGCTATAACGACGCATGTGAAGCCTACAATACTGCAGATCCTGCTGTTGAGAAGCACCGACGACAAAATTTGGCCAGCAGCTTAATCAAGTCAGTGAAAGAAATCGAGGAGAAATCTAATCTTATTTATGCGATGAATGATATTATGTTGGCGACCAACATAACATTCGATTCACCAGAGGACATTAATTTTCAGCCTATTGGATCCAACATTGGAAGACACACCTGGCTATGATATAGTGTATAGACTCTTAATTGATGACAAAATTATAAAATCGACCTAATTGTCTCTCCTAACTAACTTAAAAATTTTGAATTAATTTGTTATTAGAGCAAATAATAGCAAAAAGAAAAGTTGAATGCCTCGAACCGGAATCGAACCGATGATCTCCTCATTACTAGTGAGGCGCCTTACCGCTTGGCCATCAAGGCATTAGATATTCATGGTATTTAGACAATTCTTTTAAGGTACTAAGACCATAAAACAACGCAAATTTCGCAAAAAAAGTGTAAAAAAATAGTTTTCAAGCATTTTTGTCGACACTATGAGGAACTTCAGAGTTACATCCTATATTACTCGCTTTATTATTTGGAATACCTTACTCCATTGTGAGGTATTATCGCATTTAGAGTTGAATCGAAGCCGCTATATATAAAAGTTGGTTCATTTGTTGCTTGATTCTCCGGTAAGTCCCATATTAACTTAGATCTGGTCATCTACTATATGTGCAGGGATCTATTCTGTAATATTCTGTTCATTAATTACTCATTTGAGAAAAGATTCATTACCTATTGCACAACTGCGAAGCGTCATTAGAAAGCATGACTGAAAGAAGCTTTCCATAACTGTCAGTAACTGGTATAGGATCCTTTCTACAGATACAAAGTTAGAAATATCATTCTCGATTGTTGCTTTGGTCTATCTGACTTTGTAAGCTCGAAAATTAAGTTGGCGGTACTTTCCCAATTCGATAAGCCGTGCGATGAGTAGTAAACCATCGGGCTCTCAACTTCGGTGAAGAAGATTTAATATGAAATATATGTATATATATCTAGAAATCTGTGAATAGGCACTAAGTTCTGTAGGGTCATTGAAAAATGTAATTCATAATTCTGAGATCAGGATGCTTTTGGAGTTTGATAGCTTGGTAAACAAGCCCGTATTGCGGTATGCATCCAAACCCTCTTCTTATAAGGTGAGCTAACCATCTCAATACAGTGGCTTGTCAACTTGTCAATTGCGTCCAGAAGGGTTTTGCAATAGCCCTATCAAGAACACTGGAGAACATTTGGCCACTGTATTCTCTGAGTATTTGATTGTCTGTATATCTTGTTGCATTGAGCATTGGTTCCATACTAGGAAATGGACGACGACTTCGCGACCCAGGAGTCAACTCAACCCCAAGAGCAGGTGGCGGAGAACCATTCGGATGTGTGCTGTATTCTGTCATGTACAACAGCCAATTTTGGCGAGCGAAGGCTTATGTTGAGGAAGGTGGCTGGGAATGGTGTCCAACAGTGGACATTTGGAAGAACTGCTGAAAATGACTTTATCTTAGGCGCGTCTAAACGTATTAGTGGTCGGCATTTCAAGATCTGGATTGCCGGCGATGACCCAGATACTCTGCTGATTACAGACACATCAACTAATGGCACGTACCTGAACAATAGTAGACTTGCCAAGGGTAAAAGCTTTATGATTGTACATGGTGATGAACTCGCAGTGGGTGTTGGAGTAGCGGCGGACGAGATTCGATTTATTGTTACTGTACCAAGAGATTCCTCAAACCTAGATGGAGGACAGGTAGATGGCATCTATGCGAATTATGACGTGGGGGCAGTCCTTGGTCAAGGGGCGTTTGCTGTGGTGAAAAAAGCCGTAGAGAAGAACTCTGGCAAAACATATGCTATCAAGATAATTTCCAAAAACAAGGTGACATCAGGGGTAGCAGTTCAGCGCGAAATCCAGATTCTCAAGCAAGTCAAGCATGAAAATGTAGTTGAATTACGAGAATTTTATGAAGATGCTTCCAACTACTATCTGATCATGGACTATGTTGGTGGAGGCGATCTCATGGATTTTGTCGTTGCTAATGGTCCTATCCCCGAAGATGCATCTCGAGAAATTGTTCGGCAAGTGCTGAAAGCTGTAGACTATGTTCATGGCTTAGGTATCAGTCATCGAGATCTGAAGCCCGATAACATATTGATTGCTCAGGATGATCCTGTGGTTATCAAAGTATCAGACTTTGGTCTTGCCAAGATTTCAAGCGGATCATTTTTGAAGACCTTTTGTGGAACGTTGGCTTATCTGGCACCAGAGGTGATGAGCGGAAGGAACAGAAATCTGCCTTCGACTTACTCCAACCTGGTTGATGTCTGGAGTATTGGTTGCTTGACATATGTGATTCTGACTGGGTATCTTCCATTTGACGGAACGACCCAAGAGCAATTACATAGAAATGTCATTTCGGGCACTTTTGCGTCTGAGCCACTTAGAAGGATCAATATCAGTGAGAAGGGATTGAGTTTTCTCAAGTCACTATTGGAAGTGGATCCCAAGAAAAGACCATCGGCAGCTCAAGCCCTGCAACATGCGTGGTTCAGAGAGGATGATGAAATGGATCAACCAGAGTTGTTAAATGAAAATGGATCATCTGCAAAGGACCGAGTACCGACTCTTGGTCACGAAAGCGGGTCTGATTCAGATAGTCAAGAGATTCGTGATATGGCTGACATGGAGTTGTCTCAGAGGGGTCGCATTGGATCTGCATTATTCAAAGATTCATCGTTTATGCAAAATGAAAGTCCAGTTCGCGGACCAGTTGCCCCATCATCTCCACTGAGGGCATACCCATATTCTTCAGGAGTACGAGATCTCGATGTCGGACTTGGAGATTTACAAGTAGATATACCACAAGGAGCGTGGATGAAGCTCGCTACCCGCCCAGAGAGTGTCCCGTTCAAAGATATATTTATTTGTAACAAAAGTTTTACAATTGGCAGAGTGGGTGCTCCAGGTTCTGCCGGTCTGGACGTTGCCGTAAGTGAGTCAAGGATTTCCAAAAAGCATTGTCAAATTATTTGCTCCACTAAAGATGGAAAGGATGAGGTTTGGCTACTTGATTTCTCGAGCAATGGGTGTCATGTCAATGGTCGCATAATTGGTAAGGGGAATAAAGTGCAGCTACAAGACGGTGACGTCTTGTCTCTATTTGTAGATTTTGTTGAGTCGCAGCAAGTATCGCTGGGATTTGATGTAATCTTGATGAATAAGGATAGCTATATACGGCGGTCTGGGGATGTGGTTGTCCTGGCTCATGATTCTGCAGAGGTCGTATCCAACGAGGAGGATGGCAAGTTCAAAGAGAAACAACTTCAATCATTTTCAGGAATCAAGAGGCCATTAAGAAGCCTTGAGCATAGACCAAGCAAAAAACTATCTGTTTATAAGTAAAACAGCATTTCCTACCAGCTAGTTATTTTATTTTAGATTTTCACCTTAAAATTGGTCGCCCTCGTATTTATACGTACAACATGTAGTATGATGTATACTATAATTAGGCACGGAAGTTATTATTTATTCAGGATAACATGATTGTTTACATCTGAAAATGGTATCATATTATCAATTCATTGGCTTATTGACATCTTCGAACTATGCTTGTGAATTACTTGAAAGTTGCTTGTGAAAATTACTGTTTTAGCACGTTTAGTCTCTTCAGACGTCATGCCAGGCAAATTCATGCTCAAGTCTCAATCTGGGTCTGGCCTCACCTTTTAGGTACAATAGCCGTTTATGGTGCAGGACCCCACCCGATATAGCGCTATCGGCCCAGCCATGCAGATACAAACAAGCAAGAAACGGCGGGGAGGCGCAACTCAACATCCTAACATAGACTTTTGCTATTGATTGTGGCAAACTTGACTATTTGAGGGAGTAGAAAAACATCGTTGAAGTTTTCATCTTTGTTTTATCAGTAATTTAGTTGTTGTTTTTTCTGTAAGAGCAGCATCATGAAGTTTGCAGGAGTAGCTACCGCTTTGGCTGCTGCTGGAACGGCATCGGCAGCAGTCCATAAGCTGCCGATCCAGAAGGTTGCCGTCGAAGACCAATTTGCTGGACAAGGATTCCAGCATCATATTCGTTCTCTTGAGAATAAGTACAGATCTCTTGGTGGAGCAGAGCAGTTGCCTTTGGTTCAGCATGAAGATGTTGCCAATGTGGAAGGCGGTATTGATGTACCATTGAGCAATTATCTCAATGCTCAGTACTTCACAGAGATTGGACTTGGAACTCCTCCTCAGACCTTTAAGGTTATTCTTGATACCGGATCTTCCAACTTGTGGATTCCTTCTGCCGAATGTACTTCTATTGCTTGCTATTTGCATGAGAAGTATTCGTCTGATGCTTCCAGCACTTACAAGTCTAACGGAACAACATTTGACATTGCTTACGGATCTGGTTCAGTGTCCGGATTTGTATCTCAAGACTCTTTGTCCATTGGCTCTCTTATTATCCCCAAGCAGGATTTCGCAGAGGTGACCTCTGAGCCCGGTCTTGCATTTGCATTTGGCAAGTTTGACGGTATCTTCGGATTGGGATATCCTTCGATCGCAGTCAATCATATCACTCCACCAGTGTACAATGCTATTGACAGTGGATTGCTTGATGAGAAGAAGTTCTCGTTTTATCTCGGAGATACTGCAAAGAGCACTGATGGTGGGTTTGCTGTGTTTGGTGGTGTTGATGAGAGTTTGTATGATGGCAAGATCACTTACTTGCCAGTGCGACGAAAGGCCTACTGGGAGGTTCAGTTTGACGCAATTACTCTTGGAGACGAGAGTGCTGAGTTTGACGATATGGGAGCTGCTATTGATACTGGTACTTCTTTGATGGCTCTTCCTGCTGCTTTGGCCGATATTCTTAACGCTCAAATCGGTGCCAAGCGATCTTGGAGTGGTCAGTACACTGTCGACTGTGCTGCACGAGACTCTTTGCCTGAGTTGACTTTCACTTTCTCTGGTTACAACTTCACCTTGTCTCCTTACGACTACATTCTTGATTTGTCTGGCAGTTGCGTTTCTACTTTCACTCCTATGGATATCCCTGCTCCTATTGGACCTCTGGCCATTATCGGTGATGCTTTCCTACGACGATACTACTCTGTATACGACATTGAGCACGATGCTGTTGGACTTGCTCCCGCCGTTTAGACATCTATCTGATAATCTCATCTTGACTACTATACCATCATCTTATTTTTTATATATAATTCAATAGTAACCCTTTGATTTACTTTTTTTTCTCCTGTCTTCTACATCTTTTTTGAATTGAGTTTGAGAATATCAAAATGGCAATTTTCATTTCAAGAAACGTTAGATCAGTTGTCTTTTTTTTTGTATGTTTGTGTGTGTGTTGTGGTTTTTTCTGATTTTTCTTTTTATTATGCTAGCAAAACCATTAGCAAACTGACAGCTAGAATCAAGAAATGTATGTACCGCCAACCAATCGGCATAAATTTTCTACCAACACCCATCCCAGGTCTCAATTGGACTTGTCGTGGAAGAAGAAGAAGTTGAGGACGTTGTTTTCCGGCTAGTTAGATGCTCTCAAGCTGTTGGGTGATCTCCTCGAGCTCTGCCTTGGCGCTGTTGTACTTCTCGGACAATTCCTCATATTTCTTCTCCCAGTCGTCTCGCTCTGCCTCAGTTGAGGTCACCTTTCGCTCGAAGTGCTCTGCCTTAACATCGGTTTGTCGTAGCTTCTCAGTAGTCTCTCGAAGGTTCTTGTCCGATTGTTCCAGTTCGTCCTCAAGCATAGACACCTTCTTGGTCAATGATTCGTTGTGAGTTCCATGAGCAGCACCCTCCTCAGCAGCACCCTTTGCATCAGTCAACTTGCCCTCGAGCTGTTCCACCTCATGCTCCAATAAGCTGTTCTTGTGTGTCAAAGACGCGATCTCCTGATCTTTGTGGAGCACATCCTGTTCAAGCTGTTTGACCTTGTTGTTGGCCTCGTCTGCCTTCTCCTGAGCTGATTCAGTCTCGAGCTTGAGTGTGTTGAGTTTCTTTTTGTTAGATCAAGATTGGGTTTCGCTATCGTAATATATTTACCTCTCTGAGCTTGTCCATAGTGTCGTTTAAATGGCAAGGTTGGTTGTGTTGTGGTTGTCAGGAGTCTGTGGCCACGCGTTGGGCCCATACTTACGCCCCGCGTAGCCATGGGCCCGAGGCGGAGTCAGGGGTAATCCTGGCACTGTCGGCACTGGTTTCTATAGATACGACTGGATCACTGCTGGAGTTAGTACGGTTGAATGGGTAATTTGAACTTCTCGCCCTTTCCATTATCTTGTTTCGATGTTCCCTTTAATCTGGGACCTGGCAATTCTTTCAGCGATGTAAACATGATCCATTCGTTCGTTGCATTGTAATCACTATGTATAGCTGATAACGCTGGAGAGTGGGTATTGACACAGATTTTCTTATGTGGGCATTCCAGATACTCTGGTTTCAGTTTAATGATTGGCTTTAGTTGTCAATTATCACTTAATTGGGTATTGTTGCCAATTTGTTGGTTTTCCGAAGACTGCATTGACGCTTGCATCATGCGAGCTCTATTTTGAGTGTAGATCTCCGGAATCCAGAACACCAGAACTACGACCACTGTCCATAATGAAACTAACCTCAATAATAATAATGAGAATTCAACCATAACCCAATTTGATCACAACAACCTAATTAATACGTTAACGTGCTTATAAATATGGTCGCACTGTGACAAGTGAATGTTGTAGCAGTGGTATGTGACATTGGCTGCACGCCTAAAAGTCTAAAACTCAATTCTGTATACACAAACTAACTTCATACCGTATCAAACAAGCTGGAGCACTACCAAACCAAGAAGAACTGCTACAAATTAGTTTTGAAAATTCTTATCTGTATATGCCTAAAGTAGCTTACAACGGTGTATGTCGCTCGATGAGGACGAGACGGCTGCTGGTAGATGTTACTACTATGGGTGTCCGCATTCAGACTGCATAAAGCCCCAGACTGGCAACTCATAAATAAACTGATACATACCACTATGTCGTCGCCAAAAAAGCTCCATATGAGGCCGCCATCAATGATGAACCTCAATTCTGGAACATCACCAAGTCGCCCTCAGACTCCCCGTATCGGAAGGCGTCCAGTGAGCTCGATGTCACTACGGTCACCTACTCCGTCCTTACGTAGGCCCGAAACCCCCTCTATTCCATCATCCCCGTCGACACAACCAACATACACGGGCAATATTGAAGTGGGAATACGAGTTAAACCCAACGCGCTGTCGAAATCAGGAGAGGATGGGTCAAGTTGGTCCATAGATGACTCAAGTGGGACTATTTCGGGCAAGGATGTTGGCGAATTTCACTTTGATAATGTCTACGATGGTGAAAATGCTACCAATGGCTCAATCTATCAGAGATCGGTACGACCGCTAGTCGAACAAGTGATGCAAGGATATCATGGAACTGTGTTTGCCTATGGTATGACAGGCTCAGGTAAAACACATACCATGCAAGGAGTTCGATCCGACCCGGGAGTCATCCCACAGGCCGTTAGACATATTTTTGATTACATTGACGCAAATAGACATATCCGATCGTTCAGGGTGTCTTTAGGGTATCTTGAGATTTACAACGAGCATATTAATGACCTGCTGAATCCTTCAGGTAATGGCGATGAGATCAAGCTCCGTGATGATATTCAGAGAGGTGTACAGGCCCTTGGACTCCGAGAAATAGAAGTGTCCGATGCGCATCAATTGCTGAACTTGATTTCACAAGGCGACTCAATTCGTCGCACAGAAGGCACAGATTTCAATGCCAGGAGTTCACGTAGTCACGCAGTTGTCCAAATCTCAATCAAGTCCACACCGGTTTCATCTGCAAACTCGGGCCTCAATATGAAGCACAGCAGTACGCTCTACTTGTGTGACTTGGCGGGAAGTGAGCGAGCTGCTTCACAAATGGAGAGAAGGAAAGAGGGTGCATTTATAAACAAATCTCTCTTGACGCTTGGAACGATCATCGCTAGACTAAGTTCAGGAGGAGCTGGGCATGTTCCATACCGAGATTCCAAATTGACACGACTTTTGCAACCAGCGCTGTCAGGAAAATCACTGGTCAGTGTGCTTTGTACAGTACAGACTACAGCATTCTCATATATAGAGACGGTATCTACACTTCGATTTGCTGCCAGAGCGAAGAATATCTCTGTCAGTGCCAAGCGAAACGATGAAGCGGATTCATCCAAAACTATCGAACGACTGTTACAACAAGTTGCATCACAGAAGTTGGAGATCGCACAGCTTAGAACTGGAAGCACTGGTTCATCAAGTAGTACAGGGAGCAGTCCTCTGTCATCACCTACCTTGCCATACTCACAGCTTTCACAACTCGAAGCGGAAAATAGAATTTTACACGAAAGAGTGGAGCACCTCACAAGACTATGCGATGACTCAAGACTCGAAGAATTACTAGGTGTCGATGGGGAAGATCAAGACTTTGATGTGGATAGAAAATACCAGACACAGATCGAGGAGTACAAGTCATACATTGCACATCTTGAGAAACAATTATATACCCAGGAGGCCAACAAAACAATTACTAGTGTAGAGCACGGTGCTAATCGGGGAAATAACATACACTACCAGGATATTATAAAGGATTTGAAGGAGGAAATAGAAGAGCTACGGGAGAGCAATAGAGATAAAGACAGTATTATCAATGCTCTTCGGACCGCCAACAAAAGGAAAGAGAAACTTGCTTCTCTGTCTAACCTGGGATATACCTACTTTCATTCGGATAATTCTAAATCTGAAGCCAAAGAGAATATCCCAACAACGGATAACAAGCTTGTTATTCAGAGCGATGTATAATAATAATCTACTACTATTTATTTACTGAAGGAACTTAAAATTAATAATAAAACATAGTATATTTGCTATAGGCATCTGTTGAAGATAACCGGTAGATAAAGTAATAGTATAGTAACTATAATAGCTGCATTTCAAACAGCTAAAAAAAACAAACAAAAACACATAGAAAAGCATAAAACCATTTAATTAAACGGTTCGCTCTTCGAGTTTGAGATCATTGGTTGGGGCAAGACCGACAAGACCTCGGATCAAGTTCTCCAAAGCAGCTCGCTGCTTGTTGAGACCATTGACGGGGTCAAAACCAGGTCGAGTAAGAGGAGCCTTGAGCCAATAAGACAAGAAAGACAAAACAGAGTGGAACTGGTGATAATCTTCATCAGAACCCTTAAGTTTGTAAGTGACTCGAGACAAGAACTCAGCAACGACAACCAAATCAATGATCAAAGGAGTTGCTAAAAGAGAGTCCTCACACACATTGTGAATAGACACAGTGTTGTGACCACCAAGCATAAGCTCGGAGTGGTACTCATCCATAGCAACCTTGGAGTCGCCAACAGCAGGAACATACTTAATGACAATACAATGATCGACAGTCTTACCATACTTGTCATTGTACAAGATCTGGTTGGACTCAATAATGTCATCAATAACAGACTGCTTGGAGATCTCCTTTGATCGGAACTGCTTGGGCGCAGAAAGGTTATAACCATCATTGTTTCCTAAATGGTTATAAGAGGCAACAGATACAGGTCGGATACCAGCATCAACGAGGTACTGAGCAAGAACAGACTTAAGTTTGGTCTGACCAGACTTGAAGTCATCGCCCCCAATGAAAGTATTGTGCTTCTCCGCTAGCTCGATACATCCAGGGACGAATGTGTTCTGAGGAGAACCATTGATGTAAGGCACACCCTCCAAAATAGACGCAACTGCGAAAATAGTGGAAGGAGCCACCTCTTCGTGTGATTCCTTAATGGACTTGAGCAAATTGTCAGCAGTATCATTAACTCCCTTTATGATCTCAGCATAACGCTCAGTATTGGCAGTCCAGAGAATAATAATCTTATCCAGATCATTGCTCTCCTTGAAATCACGGATATCCTTTCGGATGTGTTCTACATGGGCCCACTTATCACTGCCAGAGATAACGTTATCAGCACGGGCACCTTGGTTGGCAGCAATGAAGTCAGGATAATAGATCGAGGGCAAAGGAGTGATGGGCTCCAAGTGCTTGACCAGCTGACGTTGCAAATCATAGTCAAGAACCTTGGCCCGCTTCATAGCATCAGCAAGATTGTGCTTGCTAATATCCCATCCTCCAATGACAAAATCATTAGGGTGGAGCATAGGCACAACCTCATTGAAAGGAGCATAGACATCCTTACCAGCAGCATCAATTCCAAGCTTAAGAGTCGAAGCCTGAGTCACTGAACCGAAGTAGTTTGGTTCAACAGTACCATTCTTAGTGTTGAAAGAAATGTTATGTCTGTTAGCAGTGACGGCAGCAGTCAAAGTAGTACCATTGTTACCACCTAGACCAACCAAAAGAAGACCAGTCTTGGGAACCTTGGTATCAAGCTTGAATTCATATTCAACCGAAGTAGGAGTGACCTTGTACTTTCCATCCACCTTCTCAACAGTAGCATTCTCATAGTTGTAGGTAGAGTAGATAGCTTCGTCGGCAACTCGGATTCGCTCGCTATTCACCTGAACAGTAGTCAAACCGGACTTTCCAGAGCCAGGGGCATTGCTTGCAGCAGCAGAGGCAGAAGAAGAAGAAACGCTAGGAGCCATTTTTGGCACTTTAGAGATTTTGGTTTGTGGGTTTACTTTGTAACACGCGGTATACCACCCGAACCAGCTGCGGAGCGGGAGTTTTGATAGGGGTGGTGGGCACTACCGAGAAGGTTTGAGAACGTTGCAAAAAAAAGCCGGTACTTTGGACCAGCGATTGAATTACAACAAAAATTGAAACGATATATCGTGAAGTGAAAAACTGGGGCATTGGCCCCTTTTTATCGAGTTTTGCGTCTACTTCCAAATCCGGAGTGCATGTGAAAGGGGCGTCGTGCCTAATTAGGATGCAGTCATCGAAAATGCGCCATGATTAAGATCCATTTTCTTTTACGACCGATTGATCTCAAACGTTGTGGCCTTATTCTGGAATTGATAGTAGGGCCATTTTTTCATACATTCATTCAACAGGCCCATGTTACTATAGCTATTTTTGAATTAGAGTTTTTATTTGTGTCTGGCCCATATGTGGGTTGTGGGGTTGTTATCTCGGTGGTGACATCACCCTCGGTGGCACCGGTTTGAACCGAAGCCCAACCCACCCCCAACGACCAACAATATGCATTTCACCCCCCTGAACGGGCACTCACGTCATCGCCATTTGCCAAGATCCTGTAAACAAAACCCATATGGCAACAGGGTAATGCGGTTATGAACCAGGGATGTGTAATTATTATTATTCTAGTCTTTAAAGATTACAGCCCTCAAGCGTTCATCTTTACGAGTCGAGCCATCCTAACAGCTGTAGGCGAAATTGCTGAAGGGTATACAGATGATATGAGTTCCTTCGCAATTTTGTTTGAAATAGGACAGGAAAGAAGATATGGAGCTGCATATAGTAACAGAAAGCAAAGATATGCTCTAGAGTGGAGTTTCGGTGATCTGCAGTCGTCATCGCATCCTGCCGATCTGATAATGCACCTAGCGGTTATGGGTTAGTCCTTTTCTGGAATAATCTGGAAAATTAATGAAATATCTCGTCGCTGAGAGAGGATTCCAGACCAGAACGAGCACGACATATATTTGTAAGAGGTTCACTGTCTGATTTTAGCAATTCGAGATAATGCAATTTTTATCTTTGCCATTCGACACTCCGTTCGCAGGATCACGTCTACATAGAGACGACTTTCTATTCAGGAAGAGTCGACGAATAAATAGAGGTATAACCAGAGGTTTCCCAAATCAAAGCAATAGGACTTCATACCGTGCCCAACAAGAAATGCCAATAGATTCATTGGTATCTTTTTTCAGCTTACCTAATTGGACTGGCCGAGCACGGAATATTATGCGGAGAAATTACAATGATGAGCCACAGGCGCCAGAGAAACGACACGAGTTGCTAGGAAAAAAGAAGGATGAAATGCCGTATAGTATGGAAGAATCTTTATGCCCAATAGAGGATGATTTTAACAACGCAAAAGAAGTAAGTGAATCCTCAGATGGAATGTTCGATAGCGATGATTCAGAGAAATCACAATCTGATAATGATGAAAGCATTTTTGAAGGCTTCACCGACTCGGAGTACTTTTCTGCAGAAGAATATGATCAAACAGCTGAAATCCTGAGTCGGATCAAGGAAAATATGGAAAAAGCTATTGAGACATATGATAGGATCTTGTCAGAACGTGGGCATGGTGAACAAGCCACTGCCGACGCTCTCAAGAGCCTGAATTCTAGCATACAAAAGTTGTACAAGGTTCAGAAAGATCTTGAATATACTTACACCGAACTTGACAGCCTTTGTAACATCGCTGAAGTCTTTCGATCAGTCAAGAAGGAGCTGACAATTCTGTCTATTTCAGCTTCGGATAAGGTTGATGAATTGATACGTACCCTTGAGACTCGTAGAGACAAACTAAAAGCTGCATCGCAAAGGAACTGACGCAGATAAATACAAGTAGTACAAATGCAGCGGTAGAATGACAATTATTTATTATGAACCAATCTATTATTATCCCACATTTTTATTGTCAAAATATAGCTATATCCACATCCGTGATTCCTAGTTGGCCTGAAACAATTATTTCCACGATCAGAGTGATAAATCTACAATCGAAGTAAAGAGAATTTCTAAAAAATATTGGATTAAATAATTAAATAAATAAATTGCAGACCATCCTTTTTAGAATTGGTTGGGATGTCAATTATTGAGAATTAGAATCCCATTTAGAGAGCCTTAGAGCTGATAGGGCTCACATTGGCAGAAGAGTAGTTCTGCTTGACACCAAAAAAGCTCTTGAAACTCTTGAATTTAGAGGAGCTGCTGGTGTTGGAGTCAGAAGTAGACTTGACTGGGGTCACAAAGGATCGCACAGTCTTGAGATCAGTGTGTCGGAATTCGTTGTTAGATCGCATTGTTGAAGTAGTAGTGATTAGTTGTTAAGAAACTGTTTGATAATAACAATTATGAACGAAACTAGCTCTCTATTTATATTCGGAGCTTTACTCTATGTTTCTCATCATCTGAGAGAAAAAAATCCTACCGGACTCCGTGCCATGCATCTCCTGGTCATCTGTCGCCACCAAATGTAAAAAATGTAATAGTTACTCATCACGCAAGTCACTCAAAATGTAATTCATGTTCCTAATGCGGCAGTCGGTTACACGGCTGTGAGTGGCAATGATATTTTTTTCTCGGTCGGATATGCAAGTACTTCGGCAAACAATGGAGATGGAACGGCAATACACGGAAATGGTCGGCCGGCGGGGGCTGAGCTGCAGGTTATGCATCGATGACAGGCGCTGACTGGCAGTGACTCGGAACACAACGTGCCTTCGGAACCCGACAGAATTAAGGTTTTGCGAGTTGCAACGGTCTTACGTCGCACTAGCCACTTCTAGAATGCCTAATTTTAGCACGTACGGTACTTGTAACACGTTGTTTGTTTTCGTGGCAACGACTCATGATGAGTGTGTTTGAATTCTTCTGAAGATACTCCGATGTCCATGTAGCATATGCACGTTTCCAGTCGGTCCCCTGCGTGATTTTTTTGCAATGCATTTTTTTGCCACTGTGTTGCCACCTCTATGTTTGCCACTGTGTTGCCACCTCTATGTTTGCCACTATGTTTGCCACACTACATTGCGCGGCCGAAGAAAATCATTCTGCCAAGCCACACGTATATTGAATCTCAATTGAAATCTCAATTTGTCCACACTCCCGTGGTCCACATAATGCAGGAGTCCCCCCTGAAAATTATTTTAATATAACCTACGTAGCACTACTTGGATCCATTCCATCAGAGATACTACCACCCTTTGAAGAAGATATACTAATAATCTACAATAAAGATTCTTGATCTCACACATTTATTAGGCACTTGCTCTATATACGATCAAGATCCATATTAAAAACCACCCCGTAGTCGGAGAACCAAATGAAGAGTAGACTCCTTCTGGATATTGTAGTCAGAAAGAGTTCTTCCGTCCTCAAGCTGCTTACCGGCGAAGATAAGTCGCTGCTGGTCTGGTGGGATTCCCTCCTTGTCCTGGATCTTGGACTTGACATTGTCAATGGTGTCGGAAGACTCGACTTCAAGAGTGATAGTCTTACCAGTCAACGTCTTGACAAAGATTTGCATACCTCCTCGCAATCGGAGAACCAAATGCAAAGTAGACTCCTTCTGGATGTTGTAATCAGAAAGAGTTCTCCCGTCCTCAAGCTGCTTACCGGCGAAGATAAGTCGCTGCTGGTCTGGTGGGATTCCCTCCTTATCTTGAATCTTGGACTTGACATTGTCAATGGTGTCTGATGACTCAACCTCGAGTGTGATAGTCTTTCCAGTAAGGGTCTTGACGAAAATCTGCATACCTCCTCGTAGTCGGAGAACCAAATGGAGAGTAGATTCTTTTTGAATATTGTAGTCAGAAAGAGTTCGGCCATCCTCGAGCTGCTTTCCAGCGAAGATAAGTCGCTGTTGGTCTGGTGGGATTCCCTCCTTGTCCTGAATCTTGGACTTGACATTGTCAATGGTGTCAGAAGACTCGACTTCAAGAGTGATAGTCTTACCAGTCAACGTCTTGACAAAGATTTGCATACCTCCTCGCAATCGGAGAACCAAATGCAA